>JAYJLV010052782.1:0-19400 GCA_036873485.1 Torymus texanus
AGAGAGAGAGAGGGGGAGAGAGAGAGAGAGAGAGAGAGAGAGAGAGAGAGAGAGAGAGAGAGAGAGAGAGAGAGAGACAGAGAGGGGAAAAAAGCCTGCGCTTACCGCTTTTACGAGAAGGCGAATTTTTCATTCGGCGCGTATATAAAAAGGAATCGGCTGCATCACTGCTCAACCCGTGAACGTGGACCATTAGACTGGTTTCACTGTCGGTGCGGGCAATTGTATGTCGGTTCTGGGTTTTCACCTCGTTTTTCGAAGAAAAGAAGCAGTATACGAAAGAATGAAAGAAATAAAAGAGATGAGAGTAGCTTCGTTTCTCATCGTCCGACGTTAAAATTATACATCATGCAGCTGTTGTTGTTGAGTTCTAACCTTTTGTAAAGTTTCGCGCGTGATGCGAGCAGTTTACCTAACGAACGAACGTATACGCGACGGCGGCGTCATAAGATAACCGTAAAGATTGCGACTATACTCGCGGAGTTATACTAATTGTCATGGATCTTCTCTCGCTCTCTTTCTCTCGCATGCGCGAGAGTTCGTTTGCCGCGCTTTTAATGAAGTTGTAATTAGCGGCTTGAGCGTAAGAAGATTTACGATGCACCGATTCTTTGCCGCAAGGAAGAATCGAAATGATCGTACGGTGCGATTTCAATTCGGTCGAACGATTGTTAAAGAAGGTTTATATGTTGTGGAACAATCAGGGTTTCGTTAGTTTCAGGTGATTTGTTAATGGAATAGGGAAAGGGGAGAGATTAAACGAGGGTTTAATGGTTTTTCAATAGTTGTATGTTGTAAATTTTAATAGAGCTATAGGTAAACTTTAATGGAGCTATATAGGGAATGTAACGGTTTTCAAAACATATATAGTATATATTAAAATACATAAACGAATGAAAAATACAGTTACGAATCCAGATACATAAAATAAATTATGTTAGATATATATGGATAACGATTGTTGCTTAAAAATTTTCTAAAGCAGGAAATGATTTTTTTAATGTCTTGTTTACATAGAATTAATTAAGTATTTATTAATATTATAAACTATAATATTATATAAAATATTAATCGTTGTTTATTAATAAAAATATATTCGCAAAATCAATTAGATAATCTGCCTTTGCAGACTAATAAAAAATATCCTAATATGAAAATTATACAATGTTTTGTTGTGATTTTTCAAGTTTTCAATTTCTTCAAGTCTTTTAATAAAACTACAAAATTATTATTATAATAAAATAGTAAATCCTCACCCGATACGACCCACACACCAAATTCACAAACCAAACATAGCACTTATACCAAAACAAACCCATCATCCAACTACCACCCTTTACAAAAAAAAAACTCACTCACCCGCAACCTCGCACGTCAACCCATTCTCAACCGTCTACCCATATACTCTCTCACGTATATACACACTCTCAATCGAATCAGTGCTGAATGAAAGGCGCCGCGCGTGAGCGCAAGGCCGAGGACGCGCACTTACACATACACAGACACAAACAGTTGGCGCTAAACCTCACCACAACATCAGCTTTGGTTCGCGTAAGATGCAGCAACGGCTCGTTCCAATTCGATTCGCGCGCGCTCCATTCATAGCCGAGGCGTGAAAATCGCGCGAAAGTAGCTCACGCTCACGTTTCTTTCTCTCTTTCTCTCTCTTCGTCTTATCGTCTTCTTCGCTACCTCGAGCTCGTTCGCGGAGAGTACGCAGAGGTAAGTGTGCGTGTGTGTGTGTGTGTGTGTATATATATATATATATATAGGTGTATAAGACAGCGAAATTATTACCGTTAACCGCGCGAAGCGCACCGGAAAAATCGCGATATCTCGCGCGGGACGAAAGTTATATATGCGAACGCTCGTAGCATACTTTATATATGTATAGATGTATACACACACACACACATCGGATGACACGACGACGACGACGACGGCGCGTTCGGAATATCTTAAAGGCACGTGCTCGTGGGTTTTTGTGGGTTTCTGGCGTTAGCATTGGGTGTGTAGAGAGTGTGGCTGTAACGGAGGTTCATCGTGACGATGCGTTTTTTAAAAGAGGGTTCGCCAGGGATGCTATATATAATGAGCTGTGTGTATATATAGTGTCGCGTGGAATGTAGAGAGAGAGAGAGAGAGAGAGAGAGAGAGAGAGAGAGAGAGAGAGAGAGAGAGAAGTAAGGTGGAACGAAAAAGGATTGAAATTCGATGGATTCTTCGGATTATTAAATTATGCATACCTGTTCTTATATGTTCAAAGCGACTGTCGTAAAGACTTTAGTAGGGTCTTATATTTCATTATTTATCTGTATATATACATACATTCCGCAAATAATAAACTGAAAATGAAAAGATATAAACAGAAATTCATATAAATTGTATACCTATATTATATAAAACTTTCTTTGTCTTTATAAAATCTCTTCTGAAACTTTGTTTTTTTTCTTCTCTTTATTTCAGGTAAGTGGCACATCGTCAAGTTCAGAGTAAACATCGTATACGGAATGGTGGTCACGCAACTTCGGTAATATAATATGTAACTGTTTTTGTATATAGGTTTTAATACTCCCATGCCGCGTTTAGCGCAATTTTAAATGCAAGAAACAACATTCGCACATATTAGAACGGAGTAATTTATTACAGAAAATAATATCGTGTTCCCAACAAAAAAAGCACCCGATATATATACAAAGTATATTAGAATAGATTAAAAAAATGTAAAAGCTCGTCTATAATAGTATTCAGTATCGATAATTTATAAGCGGACAGCTGTACGCAGCTGTCACCAGGCGTTAAATTATCACCACTCGATATAAACCCAAAAAACTAAAACAATATTACTCCATACGCTAATTACTAAAAACGCTTTAATAAAACGTATAACGCAGTCGTATACGCTTGGGACAATAATTCCGACCTATACACCAATGTTGATACATATAACAAACGGGCGGTGCGACACGCAATCGCTCGTGTATATATATACATACATACAGCCGCACGCGTATGAGCGTAATCCCGTCTATTTGCATTGTGCGCGTACTTTCGTCCCCCGTTACAATTTGTAGCAATCAAAATGCAAATGAGCGTGCGCGCACACCCGACTTTATTCTCCTTATACGCCTATACCTGTGCACGATCTCGTGCCTTTTTCCTTAATTATTCGCGTGCTTGGTGTATCCACACACACACACACACACACGTGCAATAAAGAACCTCAATGCAGCGGCATTAAATAATTGGATTGGAACGCCGAGTAATTCAGTTACGCGCGTGTATACATATATGATGCGGCTGTTTTTTTTTGCTGCTGATACACTATATGTTTCCCTTTCCATTCGTATACATAGTGCCTCTCTATCCTCCTTCTTCCGACTTCTATATGTGTATGTTCATCTCTTCTTTTTCCACGGTAATCCTTTTCTATACTTGTTATATGTATACCGGCGCGCGGTCTCGATTCCCGCGACGGGCGATTGTTCACCAAGAGGTTTTGCCGCGCGAGATTGAAAAATTTACGTGTGTATGTGTGTATAGTTGTAGGAGGAGAAGAAACGTGTACGTATAGGTTGATTAAAATGGTCGGTGAGGTAATTTCTAAAATTAATGCCGAAGATGCGGTGGGATGTGTGTATAGGCTTGAACGCGTTTACGCTTCCATTAATGCGCGCTTGAGTTTCTCTTACTTAATAGCTCTGTCACGAATTATTTAATTTATTTTACAGTCTTACAGTTATGTGTGTTTATCGGCATTTTCGTCGTATTCTTCTCTGTTTTTTATTGCTTAAATTAATAGTTAGCATAAAGGTATAGAAATAACTTATTATAAGTACATTATAGAAGATGCTCAAATTTGGAATGACCTTAAATCATTTTTATTATTTTACTGCTTTCCAAATATCTTTCAGACAATTATAAAAGTGTATTGAATGATTTTAATTGTTTTATTTTTATTCTTTTTTTAAGGTCACGTGTTACTTTAAAAGAAGTAAAACAATATTCGATCATTTTAGCACCTTTGTGTCCCTGGTAGAAAATTGAGCAGATTCTGGGCAGAATTTCTGGTCAACGCATGTTAAAATGGCGCTTAACTTAAAGTTATAGAAATACTCTGAAATTAATTTCTAACAATGCCTTATTTTTAAAAATTTTCACCAGAAATTCTGCTCAGAATCTGCTCAATTTTCTACCAGGGGTAATGAATGACCAATCGCAAACAATATAATCGTGTCACTTTTACATCCCATTCATTTATTAAATAAAATCGTATCATTCCTCTGAAACCCATATGTACAATTCATTCACGTCCGTACTAATAACTTTAATTATCACGACTACTCTCTCAATAATCACCATTATTAGCATAACCCAGCGTGCACCATAATCTCAACTTCACTAAAATTGAACATATATATATATATATATATATATTATTTACACGCTCACTATACACTCGCCATCTTCCACGAGCGCTAGCGTCTAATACAATTATCCGAAGTAGCTAACGCTCGCTCGCTCGCAAAACCCATCAAAGCTCTCTAATTAGCAAAAACCAACTGACCCACTTTACCGGATGTATTCTCTTCTTCGTTCGCTTACTCACTCGCTCCTGTTCTAACCGTTTCATTCACGCTTCTCTCTCTCTCTCTCTCTCTCTTTCTCCCTCTTACTCATGCTTCTTCCTCTTCTTGCTGCATCGGCTGCCGTCGCTCGTTTAACTTATACGCACGCACGCGGCTGTGTACCGTTAGCCAAGCGCGCGCGCGCGCGTATGCGAGTACAAAACAACGAGCGACGACGAGGATGCGCACAAAAACGCGTGCAATGTGTGTGTGTGTGTGCGAGTAAGAAAGAAAGAGAGAGAGAGAAGGTGTATGGGTAAAAATTACTTGCTGAAGTATATAGATATAGGTGGGTAGAAAGAGAGAGCAAAAAGGAGAAGGAACGAGAAAAGGAGAAAAATGGCAGAACGAGCGGAGCAAGGTTGAAAGGATGACTGTCAAGAGTGTGAGCGCAGTGAGAATGAATAATAAAAAAAAAGAATAAGAGGGCAGCACGAGATTTATAAGGATCGAGAAAAAAAAGAGGAATAAAGTGACACGGGCTGACGCGTGAAGGGGAAGTGACAAGATGGAAATGCTGCTGGCGGATTATCGTATTGTTTTTCGGAGGACGTCGTGTAATAGTATTGTAGATTATGCAATTTTGAGAGCGAATGGATGGTAGATACGATGGCGATTCGAATGGGCGATTAACTGTTTTTTAAAATTTGACAATGGATTATTTAATTTTTATTATTATATATAGTATAGTTGTGAAAAAATATACTGTAATACGTAGTTTACTGAACGTAGAATCTTCTGGAAAAATAATAAACTTGATTACGTTTCGGAAAGATTATCTCAGCCGCAGTCACTTAATAAGGTTAAATTACTTAAAATGCTTTAAAGTTATTAAAGATAATCTGCATTTAAATATTTAACGAGATGGCCAAAGTCGCCCTGCACTTTTTACGTATATATACGTCTTAACTTTCTTACAACCATAATAAAAGAGAATATTAAAATTTATATATAAATTAACGTTCAATTTTTTCAAGTTACCTCGTCTTGCGCAACAATTAAAAAGTCAAAATTTCATGAAATTCGGAGCTACACCAAAGAAAATTTTATTAAAATGGTTTACTTATAAAAATACATACTTTGCAAGTATATATCCCAGAAAGAAAAAAAAAACAAAACCATACTCTCGTAAAACTCTATTCAGTCCAACAATCGAGCCACTTTAACCTCTTACACATCATACGCCATTACAAACCACTTTTGCACTCGACGAGAAAACCCGAAAAGAATCGAGGTATAGGTCGGCCCATGAACGAATCGAGTACACATACACACACACACACACACACATATACAATAAGTGCACATAAAACGGGACAAAAGTCATAAAGGAATAAAAATAACGTGCGCGCAGGAAGGAGCAGATATATACGAACGGTATAGAGAAAAGACGCAGGCGGAAAGAGAAAGGCGAAGAAAGAGAAAACGACATGGGCGGAAGATTCTATCTATATATACAATACCATATACTTTCTGTGTATATACCTCCTCCCCCGAAGATACGCGCGTTCGCGTGGTGAGTCAGAGGAAGAAACATCTCTCTCTCTCTCTCTCTCTCTCTCTCTCTCTCTCTCTCTCTCTCGCGAGAGCGGCCTTCAATAATCTCAGGGATATTCGTCGTTTTCTCCAAGGAATCTTTCGGCCACAAGCATCAGCATCAGCATCAACAGCAGCAGCAGCTTTCTCTATTCCTTTTCTCCAGTTGCGCATACTCGCGGTTTACTACTGCTGCTACTGCTGCTGCCGCCGCTTCTGAATGGGCCGTTAATGAGAATTTATTTTTTATTTTAGCACGCGGTCGCCATAGCTATATATATACAACGCGCGGCGGTTCGCTTATTATTATAATAATTGAAATATTCGCCCTCTCCTCCTACTTTTTGCTCGCGTTGTAGAAAGCAGCGAGAGAGAGAAAGAGAGACTAGTAATTTTCGTGATTATTGCGCGATCGCGAAACAAAAAAAAAGAACGCGGGAAGTGGTAGGGAGAGGGATTGACAAGAAGAATGAGTAAAAATTTTTAATGCGTAAAATGGATGCAGTGGAAAGGGCCTTATTATTGCGGAAGAGCGAGTGCACGGAACATTACTACCGTCCGTTTTTGTTTAAAGCTGCGAGTTTATCATTCTTTCTTTCTTTTTTTTTTTTAATGATCTCTCGATTTCTCAGAGCTCGTGCGCGTACAAGAGGATCCACGTTATATTTTTTTTTCAGTGCACTTCTCATTATGTTCAGTTATACAACGTGTAATTTGTTGCCGAATTAGTGCGTTTTATTGCGAAAGAACGTATAATAATCAAGCCCCAAAAAGTGTATACGTTTATATGTATACCTGCCGCAGAAAGAAAACTTCCGATGAACGTATTTGAAGAAAAAAAAAATTCTCTTTAAATATAGTCCCGCGTTGTCCTGGAAACATTGTAATTTGTTTGAAAGAAAAAAAAAATCTTAACTTGTATGTGCCACAACGATCGATCACAATGGGTTCTATGCATAGCTAATACGTTGCATAAGTAACGGCATTATTACAAAGCGTATATGATACTCTTACATAAAATCAATTTACTTCTTTACATAATGTCACAGTGAGTTTACAGTGCACTTTCCTTGACTTTTATCCGACAACAACAATAGCACTTTTTGCACTTATGGCAGTTAAGAAAATTTTCAATATACCGTTTTTCCCAGTACAATTAGAGGAATGTGGAACGCCGGTAAGAAACTCATCTTGTAAATGTGTATCTTCTACGCTATGGTAAAGTACCTTATTACTATAAACAACTTGGCGAAATGGGTTTATAATTATTATTCACAAAACGAAAGTATGTTCATAGCTTATAAAAGTATAATCAATGATGCCCTTATTATACCATCATTATATAAGTAGACTCATATCGAATCAGTAATTATTATTCCAAATCACAGCACAACTAAACTGAATTATTACAACTGACTATAAACTCGTTCCTATTTCTACAAATCGCCAAACAACATTTAAATTCACTCACAAAAATCACCATAAATCCCTTAACTCCAATTCCAAATAAACCATTCGCAAGCACAATACAAACCTTTCTTTTCCAACGCATTCGCCGTATATATACCACCTCTATACTTGTACGCCCGTAGCAGCAGCACATCCTCGCACTCACCTTCTCTCTCTCTCTCTCTTTCTCTCTATCGGCGGCGCATCTCTCGCGCGTGCGCATTACGAGTCGAGAGCTTTGAAGGAGCGCGCGCGTCACCATGTATATACAGTCTCAGCAGCCAGCAGCAGCAGCAGTCCTGCTTATCTTAAAGCAGTAGTGGCGGTAGGGGCCCCACGTGTGCACCGATAACCGGGCAACTTTATTAGCGTTAGCTTCGCTTACTATACACACATACACATACATACATTCGTTCGCGGTGGGTCGCCTTTTAGCGTATTCCACACTTCTCCGAAGTGTACAAGTAGAAAAGACCGAGGAGTGGTCAGCCGGTTGGAAAAGCCGTGTGGCCTGACTGTAGCAATGGAGGTTGGCACATTAGTCGTAGGGCTTATTTCGATGGGAGAAAGGAGAAGTCGTGTGTTGTCGTCTGGAACGAGAAAGAGAGAACAGCGTGGTTGTTAATTGAGCAGAGAGAGAGATAGAGAAAGAGAGAGAGAGAAAGAGAGAGGAAGGTTAGGAGGATAAGGTAAGGAGTGTATGAGGCGCGAGGGATGTAAATAGAAATGAAAGGGAAATTTTTGTAAGTGAATGTATGGGTGTTTGTGTGAGCATTGAGAGACATTATGATGTGTATATATCGGAAAAGCTTCGAGTTCAATGGCCGATCTAATGAATTTATTTTGTGTCTTTTCATTGTGAATGGTTCTATAGTAATTTATAAATTCCATACTGTCATTTGTATTATGAATATGATTTACTCGATGAAAAGGTACTTATATACCGCTGTGCGTATATACATATGTATATAATATATAATATAAATAAAATTTTTACTCTTCTCTCCCGCTCTCGCTTTTATTTCGTCGCTCTCATGAATAATTCATGAGTTGCAAATACCAAACATAAATTTGTCGCACAATCAGCCAAACATTTCGGTGTGTGTATATATATATACAGCGAATTATTTACGTCTGTAAGAGAGGGAATTTCATTTTCAATCAATTCAATAAACGAATATAAAAGTATCGTAAGATCGAGCGCTTTCGGTACCACGCATTTTATTAATTACACTGTACAATAATGAATTTTTGCAAGAAGTCAATGCAGACAGAAAGACATTCCTTTGTCCCCCGGCTATTTGCATTCATTAAAGATCAGCAGTGCAGTCGCCAACGACGTACCACGGAAACCTTCGACTTGAGGATTTAACACTTGCATTTTCATTTATATATATTTAGCATTAAGAGAAAATATACTTAACCATACGCGCACATGCGTCGCGTCAGATGTTGCTGCTGTTGCTGCTGCTGCTGCGCGTTACTACTATATAGCTTATTAGCATAAAGCTGAAATATTCATCGAGATCCGTCGACTTGCGCGCACACGCGGTAACGGTTCGGAGAAAAACAATCGATAGCAGCGCGCGTTCGACATGTTCGCAAATGAAAGATGAAGATAAAGATAAGAATGCAAGGAAAGAGAGAGAGAGAGCAAGAGAGAGAGAGAGCAAGAGAGAGAGAGAGAGCAAGAGAGAGAGAGAGAGAGAGAGAGCAAGAGAGAGAGAGAGCAAGAGAGAGAGAGAAGAGTCGGAGATAAGAAGGGAAAAGAGAAGTGCAAGAGAGGATTTCATTTGAATAGAATAGGCCGATGGTGATTTATGAATCTCGCCACAAGGAGAGACTCTCTGTGACCGTCGCGCGTGACCGTTTTCCACTTTTTTCACCTTCCCTTGTGTGCCATAGTAAACCCCTCCTGAGAGAGTTTTTCGCGTTATATTTCCCGTCCTCCTCCTCCTCCTCCTCCTCCCTGCCACTGGCTTGCGGGCATTTTTCGCGTACTTTTTTATCTCGAATAGAGACAGAGAGAGAATCGATACAAGAGTTTATACAGTATTATACGCGATGAAAGGCATAAAGCATTGTGTGCGAGATATTATAAAAGCGAGCGAGAGGTTATAATACGCGTAAAAATATTCGTCACTATATATATAATGTTCTAGAAGTACGTTGCGTAACATGTTTTTTGCAATATATATATATAGACACATCGCGTCTTGTAGCTCGCGCAACTACTGTTATTATGCATTTACATTTACAATAAAAAGGATATAACGCGGCGTATTATCAGATATTTCAATTCCTTTTTGTGTTTGTCGAAGTAGAGAAAAAAAAAACACATCGCGGTTTTTGCCATCAGGCACTATAATAATACACGCGTATGGCACTTTCGTTTACTGATAGTAATAATAATAAATCACACGGTTAAGTGACAGCGATGAAAATCGCCCCTCGCCTATGTATATTATAAATCCATTTCTTCATTGCAAGTTTAGCAACGCGAATCAAACGCTTCGAATTGACAGTTCAACCGGAATTCCTATAAGTATATAAATACAATATTAACAATGTATAATCTCTTGTGTCTGTGTCACTTATACCAACCTCGTGCACTGCGCATCCATCATCCATGACCGATATTTGTTCGTACCTTCATCGCAACAAATCCGAAATAGTTCCAACAACAACAAAAAGTCATACTACGCTTTCGCGCGGTACCTTTATTATACACGCGACCGTCGCGCGTCGCGCACAATGCGAGCGAGAAATCGAGAGTCCCTCCTAGAACACATAAAGCGTGCGCCACGGGTCGTCGATCGTATAGGTATATATACCGCGTATGTACATGTACATGCGCATGTGTGCAAAGAGAGAGAGAGAGAGAGAGAGAGAGTTCGCATTGCGCATATCTAAGCGCGTCCTGAGTATATATATATATATATATATATATATATGTACGAACCTACCTACCTCTCTCTCTCTGTGCGCGGGAGGAAGGGAGAGAGAGAAAGCGAGAGACAGAGCCAGCGGCAGGCTTCCGAGAACGGCAGGCCATTACCGGTCGCCCGGGCACATACTGATATCTCAATACAAACCCCCTTAGTTTGAATCCATTACAATGCACCGCGCGCAAGCAAGCGAGAGCGCGCGGGTCCACCCACGGCGGCCAACAAAAGGAGCTGAACCTGCGCGCGCATTACCGTCGCTCTGTGCAGCGCCCGCGTACCCGATAAAGCCATTTATTTATTCCTTTGGTTATCGGACTTATATTTGCTCGACTTTAACATTTTTTTCTTTTCTTTTTTTTTTCAATCGTTTGGTGGCACACATGGCGATGTGTATGTACGATCGTTTAGGGGAGCGTACGCGGACTCGTT
Organism: Torymus texanus; assembly: GCA_036873485.1. Lineage (NCBI taxonomy): Eukaryota > Metazoa > Arthropoda > Insecta > Hymenoptera > Torymidae > Torymus > Torymus texanus. The sequence continues at coordinate 10,991 of JAYJLV010052782.1, forward strand.
CGTTTCGGCAGAGACGTGGGTGTGTATGTGCTTACGCGGGGAATTTAAATTGGCACTGAATGAGGCCTGCGACCTATAGCGATAGAGAACCAGATGTCGAGTGTCGTATTTTGTTGTTGGTTGGAGGGTTTGTGGTACGAGGTGTATAGAAGCAGAGAAAATGAGGAAGTGTCGTTATGAGCGGGAAATATTTGACAAGTTAATTTTGCTTTGCATTAGATATAATATAAATACTAGTTTTTTAGTTGCCGAAAGTTATATTATTATTTAATGATATATTTTGTAACAAATATTTACTGTTTAGTGTTTAGTTATTATTGTTAGATTTAACTTCATCAAAGTTTTCCTTAGATTATATCAAAATAGTTCATTAGTAATTATTTTACATTACCAGAAATACGTCTACTATGTATCATTACATACGTAAGTGTCTTGCATTAATCCATTATCATTACATAATTCATAACTGCCTAATGTTACGTTCCAATGCGAAAACATTTAAAGTTTAACAACAAGCTTACATCATGATATTAAATGTTGTTTGTCATGGAGAAAGCAGTAATTTTCTAAAAAATAATATTCATAAAAGATATGGTAACAAAACAAATGACTAAATAACCCAAACGTTTTATTTCAATTTATATTTCTTCACAGGCACATAATATTATGGGTTTTTAATCATACCATCTCGTATAATAACCTGAATTAAAAATCATCAGCATTAACGCATAGGTAAAACGTTTTAGCTGAGATTGGAAATTTATGATTCTGATGGGCAGAATACGCGCGCGTGTACAGTATGACGTTTATACTTCCAATAAATCTCGAGCAATCGGGTATCAAAATCAAAATTCACTCGGAGAAAAACCCCGCGAGTATAGTCATAAACCATCGGTAAATATTGAAACATTAACATATATTTATGCGGCAAGCGAACAACTTACAAACGCGCGATGATCATCATCCAACACCTATATATACAATCCCCACGTGACTTCCCTTCAGCATTACAAGTGAAAACTACGCGAAAATCGTCGAAAAATCCGTAGAAATTCTTGCGCATTCGTATATATACAAACGTGCGATAATAAATTGCAACGCTTTTCCCTCCCGCCTTTCGCACTCTCATAACTATCCAAGCTTTACACACTCTCCGACCGCTGCAACGGCGTCGGTGTCGGCGGCTGCCCTTCGGGGCCAATATCTGCGCTTAATCTTTTACCTCTCTCTCGCTCTCTCTCTCTCTTCTCCTTTTCGTGTCTTTCTCGCTCTTGCAGTATGCGCGAAATACGGTGCGATGTTCCGCTGAATTATACATAAGTCAGCGAGTAAAATATGCCGCGAGCGTTTCGCGCGCAAGAACGAAAAAAAAATAAAAATAAAACGCCAATGTGTGTATATGTATGTATATATATATATATATATATATATATATATATATAGAGGTGTGGAAAAAGTACGCGCACATATAGGCGCTATATATACGCGTTGTGTGGGGTTACCTATGCCTATATAGAGTTGCACGTGAGATCATATGTATATACATGCGCGCGTGCAGATGCCGAAGGGAATATAATGCGCGTGTATATATACTATACACGCCGCGGCGGGGGGATTGTTTCGGTTTTCAACCAGAGAGAGAGAGAGAGAGAGAGAGAAGGTATGTGCGCCGGCGCGCGCATCCCCCGCGTTTTCGCGAATTTCGAAATTTCTATGCTAGCAATCGCGTACTTAAGTGCTATGTTGAAAGGGGAGGGGAAGGAGGGAATTTTCTTTTATCGTAGCTTTTTTGTCTGGTTAGATGGGTGTAAGAGATCCGTAAGGGGGGGATGAGGTATGTGGGAGGTGAGGGGGGGAGTTATGGATGGGTTTGTGTGGGAAATCTAGAGAATTACCAAGATATGCATATATAATTAGGGTCTAATTATAATTAATAATCGAGTTCTACTAATGGTGCAAATGGGAATATTATATCGTAATTAATGTATACATATAGGAGTCTAACATGTTGAATATTGACGTAAAAAATTTGTTATATTTTAAATAATTCTACTGTACGGCTTACTATTTGTATTATAATTATTAGTAAAATGAATATTTGCTTATGCTTTTCGTACAGTATATACACGTAGGTATTTATTCAAGTACAAGGTACTATACAAATTGTTCCGAAAATGTATGTTTTACTACATATATTTGGATAGAGGAGAAAATTCTAAACCGAAAGTTTCTTTACCATTTTTTGATATAATAAGTAGTTTTTCAATCCCTAAGGTATCAAAATCGTTCATTTTTAATAGAAAATGTATATATATATATATATAGATGTTGTCTTGTTTTCGGAACAAGTTGTATACACGCACAAAAACGGGATATATACGTTTAAAAGGAATCTGCTTGGCCGTAGAAGAATTTCTTCTTATTATAGCGACAAGTAGAAATGATTTAGAGTTAAGCAGAAAATAATCTAAAATATATTTCTTTTAGTGAAAGTATTTTTCCTCTAACTTTAAGATGAAAAAGGACATTTTCTGCAAAAACTAATAATTTTTTAAGAAAAATAAAAATTTCAACAAGATAGATGAATTTATATGAGTTTCCTTTATTTACAGCATAGCTGATTTTTATCAAGAAATATTTTGTCTTGAATGAATAATTACTCCTCTTAAGATTAGAAGAATGTATTCTTTTCCGAAGAATAGGAGATTCTCTAAATAAAAAGTATATTCTAAATATCAACTGTTTTCTTCTACAGCGAAGTAGAATTTAGTTAAGAGGATTCATCCGTTTGACTAGAAATCCAATTTTTATATGAGTGTATAAACATGCCTTTCACTGATATGTCAAAATATTATTGACCAAAATATTGTGTACCACAAAAAAATATGTAAAACATATTTAAAGTACGTATTCATTAAGTGAGGATAATTCCGCTTTGTTAAATGAAAAAAGGTTATTTTGCATATTGTCATTAAACAGAAACGCTTAACTTTATAACTGTCATTTTAATGACTAAATTTTCGAGTCTAGTTACAAAAAATCAATCATACATAAAAAAGTGAATATATCTTACTACCAAAAAGTGTAAAAAAAATCATTTTTGAAAAACCCTAATTACCCACATAAAAAAACCATTCCACATTTACAATTTACAATGCTTATCATACAGCTAATGATATTTTCTTTCCATAATTCACATTAGTAAATTACACGCATATAGAGAAGAAAAAAAAAGCGCACCCGCAATAAAAAGCAAAAGTATCAATTACAATAAATACCGGCCGAACTAATACGCTCGCCGTGCTGCAAAGGCTTGCGAGTAACATATCACCGGTCCAAAGCAAGCGCCGATGAGGCGCACCGCCAACTCTCTCTCTCTCTCTTTCTCTCGTGGCCACACACACGCCCAACGTGTCAATTAAGCGGCATAACTCGCCCATCGGAAAGCTCTCTCTCCCTTTCTCTCTCTCGTATACCAAAGCACCGCACCGCCTATTACTCAGCTTCGGCTCATCTCTCTCTCTCTCCCTCTCTCTCTCTCTCTCTTTCTCTTTCTTTGGCTCGTTTCGCGTGTGCAGTGCGGCGCACGATGTATCGGCGGCGGTTCGCGCTCGCGCACGCGCCTTCTTTTAATCAACGCCGCGCAATTGAATTATGTGCAAGCGGCGAATGGGCCATAGAGAGAGAGAGAGAGAGAGAGAGAAAGAGATGCAGTATTGCCGAGGATGTTTAAGGGAATGTAGGTATTGCGCGATATAGAGTCTCTCGCGGTACTGCGGTGCTTATTAATAAATTTCAACGCGAGGCGCCTATGCGGCGACGCACAGAGGAGCTTTAGGTGTATGTGTGTGTGTACGCTGTAGAGATTGAAAATTGATTAAAATAATAATTATGCGGGGTGAAGAAGGGTTGGTATGGTGAACAGAGAGAGAAGGGGTTGGAATAAATAATGGTATTGCGAGAATGCTGTATTTGGTACGTTACAATGATTATTGTGTAGATCGTAAGCTTTTGATGACATTTTCTGACGATTAGTGAAATGCAAAGGTTTTTGTAACTAGTTGTTTGAAGACATTTAGGTAAATGGCTCGGTAAATGGACGCTTGTTTATAGTTCTTAAGAGTTTTCAGAACTAGATATAAGTTTAGCAAAATGTATAATGCGGAATAGTCATGTCTTCCTTCGTGTAAAAGTCTTAAGTGGATACGTGAGTTGCATTAAATTATCCATAAGCATAGAGATTTTCCTCTTCTAAGAAATAAACGTCGAGGAAATTATGAATTTTCTACAACTTAGAGCAAATAGTTCGTTAGTGCCCGAGTAATAAGTAGGTAAAAATGAGGTGTAAATGTAGATTTTTAAAGTTTTATCGCACAGGTATATACAAGGTTAAATATTTATCAAAATATTCAATCATATATAACGTTTGTATCAACACGAACGACACGAAATAAAACTATTTTACGTCAACCAGTCATTGTTTTTTTTGGAACGTAAAAAAAAATTCTAAAATAACATACAATCATTTTCAAAGTCAACCGCCAAACAACATTTCCCGGAAAAATTACAGTTAGAAACTCATAAGTAATAATCAATAATAAATACAAAGTGCGCCGACAGAGGAGAGCAATAAAGATTACCCATCCAGTTGGGTAATTGGAAACCGTGAAACGCATTTATGTTCGTTGAATAGAAAGTCAAGATCGGAGCCTAGACTTTTAAACTGGTAGCCAGCAGTCGGTGAGGCGCAGTTATACTCGAAGCGAGGAAATACACACAGAAAATGTCATTACACAAGGAAAGGATGTCGGTCATTGGAGGGATTCCGGTGTAACCACATTCCAATTGATGCTAAACAACTTCGGTGTACATAACACGATGTTGTTGAAAACTCCATTGTAAAAGAATCACTATACATAGAGTTCTACATTCGTTTAAATATTATAAGTAAACGAGTCGTTGTACACTCAAAACTTTCAGTTGTAACATTTTTGTGTATATTATTTGCTGCACAACTCGAAACAGTATATTATTTCCGTCTATATATCGCGTTTCATCTTACCATATAGTCATTTTCATTTTAAGGTCACGTAACAGTACTATTATATCGTTTCGCTTCTGCAAACTTTCTCGTCCATTTGCTAAAAATACAATATTACATCACCACGCCTATTCGGATATAAATATATCACACACGTACGTATCAATGAACGTGGCCCACTCTGATTACTTCTTCTTTTCGTATCAAAAACACAATACGAGTGTAGCACCGAAAAAAGTATGTAACACGGTTCTTTCGCAATCTCGCGTTAAAAAGTGTAAGCCCACAATGACCGGTACACATACATACAAGTAAAACGAACGACTCATAACACCAAACCGCCATACATTTGCACTTGGGTAAAAGAAGAGAGAGTGAAACGACGAGAACGCGCGAAGAGATGAAAAAAAAGAAGGAATCAGAGAAAGAAGAAGAAGAAGCAGCAGTGGTAGTAAAACGGTACCTGCAGCAACAGCAGCAGCAACTGCCGGCTGCTATACACAGCCTTGCTTAATGGCATCCACTTTACCGCTTTCCGTATGTCGCGAGAGAGAGAGACTACACACACACACACACACACACACACACACACACACACACGTGTGTGAGGGAAAGATCGCGGAAAAAGTATGCGTATGTGTGTGTGAGAGAGAGATGAGATACACATCGTAACCCTTTGCGAAAGATGCCGTTTGGCACGGCAGTGATACTTTTGTGCCTGTTGTGTATAGTTGTATACGGGTGCGGGACTAGGTGCTAGGTTTATCTGAACATTTGTGAGATGAGATATATGCCTATTGTTGGAATAGATACATTTTTGAAAGAATGGGATGTTGGTTCTTTATCGATATAAATGTTGTCAAAGTCAGTTTAACAGTAAAAGATTATATGAAAAAATTTATTTTCTGGTAATAACGCAAAAAACTAATTATAAAATTTTGATCGAAAGATTATATTATACCTTATTATCAGATATAATTTGATATCTTCATCTAAATCTAATTTTACCCATGTTTTCCTCTTTTTGTCAAATTTGATTACTAATCTAATTACTAGTAATCTTTACCAGGAAAATCGAATAATATTATATAGGTATACAGCAATAGCATATTTCGATACAAGTGATTGTCACCCTCGCTTCGCTCAGGCGACAAACCTCACACTCGTGCTAGAATCAACACTTTCGCACGTGTATCGAACGATATTTTTCTATACAGGGGGCGTAAAAGCGATTTTAAAAAATTATAGAATGTGTAAAATCGCATTTTACGCATACTGTATCGAAAAATACTTTTGTTAATTTTGATAAAGTATATCAGTTCTAAAGTGTACTATACTTATATTAATATATAGAGTTAAAAAAGTTCAGAAATTCAATATTTTTTATATCGCATTCCATGTCATGTACATAACATATATTATGTTTATGATAATTTTCAATTCAATTGATGATGACTAAAAATTACATTTCCTTTCTCTCTGTGCACTTTATTTGAAAGCATATCCATAAATGCATTTCCATGAAATTACTTTTGGAAGCTTCATTTCCAAACGACGAACGGCATTTACACCCACGAGAATAAAAGTCAAGGAGTTTTATAAATCACCAATGATTCATATTTCAATTATGAAGTTAAGGCGTGCAATCCCTATTAGTTTCTCCCCAAAGCTTTTAATCGTCGATTTTCAATTTAATTTATGAAATGCTTTTAATTAACTGTTATTCTTATACGGTATTTATTAACATGTTGAAATCATTATAAGTTTTTGCAAATAACTCATTTAGAGCTTTCAAAATATGTATGTTCTTGTTATGTTACTTAGCGCCCAAAAGCACACTTCCCGGAAAGATTTACGATTACGATTACATTCGTCATGCGTATATAAAACGATGTTTCCTTTGTACATTTTTTTTTCGTGTCCATACGTTCATATATAAAATATGTTTCATGCATTGAATGCAGTATACCCTACGTATAAATACGGATGAATTCATAAATTATTCCCATGAACTTTCACAATGTAGAGTCGCGTGTAATTCAATTTATAAGGTTCGAAGTTACAACCGAGTAAAATTCACACTTGTCTCAGAAGCAGTGGAATATTTTATTTGAGATATACGTTGGCGGAGGTACACACAGAGAAAATGACCAGATAAACATTGAGATAATTGCATCTCGAGTACCGATGAGCCTCAAGGTGAACGATAAATTTCAGGTTTTTTTTTGCATTTCAAATTTCTCACGAATTCTTTGTAAAACTTTGTTTTTCTTGTCATTGTTATGCCGATCAGTAGTAACGTAAAGATTAAAGAATCCATGTAGACTGTCAGAAACTGTAAATAAATATAATTACAGGGGCTTCTTGTACGGCGAAAAACATTCAAAAATTTTATATCCTATACAAAAAATCAATTAGCTTTGTATACCTTCAAATTTACTTGTAAAATTTCGAACAGTACCAATTATTTATTTACAACTTGTGCATTATAAATATTTCAAGTTTATTTTATTCATATAAATTTATTATTTATTCCAAATAAACCTTTTGTTCAAGCCAGCTTTGAATAATCTCATTTTATTTTTACAACTCGAAATTTCAACTCGAAACACAATACATTTTTAAAATCAATTACTCTTCCGCTGAAAGTGCGCATACACAGCTGTAACTCGATATTTGCAATTCAAAATTCCAATTTCACGGCAGGACAATGTTTCTGGTAAGAAAAAAAAGAGAGAGACGACGAAAATCCGGAAATAAATTGCCAAAGTGTTTGCTTGCGTACATTATATTATATATGTATGTGTATATATAGAAGGTAGGGTTGTCACAGAGCGGCGATCGGTAAAGAAAAAAAGAAATGACAAGAGCCGCACTCGCGCGCCGCGACGGTAATTCATTAAATCTCCCGCGCGATAAGTTCCAAGGCGAGCAATGCTACTTTTTCGCATTCATGTGTGTATGTATATATGTGCACTCGGGGGGGGGGGACTTTTTTTCGTCCCCTTGTGTATTCCGTTTTGTCGATCTGAGAAATTTCCGAAACTTTTTCCGCATATTCATCGACACACGAGCCATACAAGTATATTCGAGGCAATTACACGGTAGGACTCTTAAAATTCTTCAGATTCGAAGAGTTTTGCGTTATATCCGTATAAGATTAATTGTATACAGCTATAGAGTTTTCTCCTTTTCGGTGATTCAGAAATAACAAACGTGCCTGTTCATTAAAAATTTTTCCTTCAATAAAAAATTTTGGAAAACTTAAATAAATAAAAAGAAATTCATTTTAGTTAGGCACGACCGCCTCGGGAGGGCCTTATATATTCACCAGAGTAAAAGTCGATGTTTATGGATTATCTCGATGAA
>JAYJLV010052793.1:0-19400 GCA_036873485.1 Torymus texanus
TGTGTGTGTGTGTGTGTTTGGGTGTGTGTGTGTGTGTGTGTGTGTGTGTGTGTTTGTGTGTGTTTGTGTGTGTGTGTGTATATATATGTTGATTTTGGAAGAGATACTCTGGGAAAAAATACTGGGAGATTAATTAAAATCGTTGTTTTTTATTTTTCTGATTACACGTGGAAAGCTACACGAATACCAGTAGTAGCGAATTAAAAAGTAATCCTGCTAATCGCTACCTCATATACGTAAATACCGCCTGAGTTTCAATAATTAATACACATTACCCCACACGCGCAGGGTGTGCAATTAGACCTGAAAAAGAAACTCCACGCCCAAATGACGTTCTAAAAATCATCTCTCTCTCTTCGAAAATTAAGATATTTATCACACGCGAGCTTGTACCTTGTATTATATATATATACACATACACAGAGGTGCAAAAAGAGAGTCTTACTCGTGATACGGGAACCATAATTCCTCGTGGCGCAGTGCATTAAGACACGGCGCTGTAAAACGCATGTACCACAGGCGCATTGTGTGTGTGTATATATACGTACGATGCGATCGCGGCCGCAGCCAACCGGTTATGATGACTTTTATAGCTTTATTTGTCGGAGGACGCGCTCGAGTTCTTTCAACAGATGGAACAAGAGTTTTGTTGAATTTGGTATTGTTTCTTAAGAAAATTTATGCTAATTTTACGTGGTATTTTTTAATATTATAATTACGTGAATACGTTGATATTAGATATTTAGAATTAATTTATCGTAATGTAAAAATCATGGTGGTAGAGAACGAAGGCAAGAATCATTTTAGAAGTATATAATAATCCAATGAACCTATACGCCTCTCTACCAACCGCGCATTTTTAATAATCTCTATTACTTCGCTACATATATATTCCTGTATCAGTGCACTACACTCAGTCACGCGAAAAAACCTTGAACCCCTTTGCTCTCTCGCGCACTCGCGCGCAACCCCTTCGCAAGGGATTTTCGATTCAGCGCTGCTGCTGCTGCTACTCTGCGCGTAATACTTGATAATCCCCGATTCCGCTGACTCGGCATCGCGGCAATTTTGCTCGTCGCAAACGCGCGTGTATAGATAGAAGGGCTATACTATAGCTCGATGGATAATTATATTTCCCCGGCGTAGCGAAATTAAAAAATCCCTCGACGCAAGAAGACTGAGTGAGTGAGAATATAGTCGATGGAAGTTGTATGGGTTTTTAGTCGGTTGTGTGTGATTGGGGGTTGAGAATTTTTAATTTGGAAGAGTACGAGGGGTGCAGAAGTGAATGGTTTTTTGGTGTAATATAAGTGGTTGAAGGTGAGGTTGATGGTGCGGAGGAAATTGTTTTGAGAAGAATTGTATATATCAGTGAAATTTGTAGAAAGAAAACTACGCGTGAGAGAAAAAATTTACTCGGAAGTTATTTTCCTTTGCCAAATTTTATATATTCTATAAGTACGTAACACAAAAAAAAATCTCACAAAAAATCCTCTATCCCATACCTTTTACTCTCTGGAAAAAAAACGCATCTACATGTCACATGACAAAACATCAAAAGAAAATCCCCCTATATATATATGCAACTGCGACCGTTTACTCAACCTTACAAACATAATTCCACATCCATAAAAAATTGCATCTAAAAGCTAATGGAGGCGGCGACTGGAGATATAAAAGTTAGTGGGGGGGATGACCCTGCACACAAAGACGCTAAAAAAAATACAGCCGTATATATATATATATATATATATATATATAAGCGCCGCGGGTGTGTCCCTTTCAAAATGGCGCATTCCAGCGTTCAATTAAATAAATAAAGGGCCGGGGGAGGGGGTGAGTATACGGCGAGACGTCGACGGCGGTAGCGGTCCACGCGCAGCTGCAGAATAAAGAGAGAAAGAGAGAGAGGAAGAAACGGAAGAGGGAAAGAGGGAAATTCGATGATTGCGAGGGTGAGCGCACGCGAGTGAGCGTGGAGGGTTCGGAAAAGGGGTTGTTGTCGGCTTTTAAGAAGACCCTGAGAGCAGGAGGAGGATGCGAGCGTTGATTAGGGAGAGGGGAAGCATGAAATGATTGCTGCTGATTTTTGACGTAAGGAGAGTGATAAATGAAATTAAATTCAATCATCTATTTATTCGAGTATACTTAATATATGATCCTATAATATTATTTAAGAATAAACACAATAATGACAAATCAATCCAATATATCCCGTAAATTAATCCCAACCCCTACACTCAGCACCCATCCTCAGGTTCATCCTCTCGAAAACCTTACCCACCATCCTCTAGGCGCATGCGCGTTCGCGTCACCTCCCGCCTTAATTACACAAACCAGACCTCTCCACCCATCCACCTTCCTCCCACCTCCCCGCGGAAAAAAGAGCCGAAGCCCCTAGAGGGAAAACGCACCGTTCGCTCGCGGATTACACCCGGCACAGGAGAAGGGATGTGCAGCGGCGCCGCCTAGAATCCAACTCTCTCTCTCTCTCTCTCTCTCTCTCTCTCTCTCTCTCTCTCTCTCTCTCTCTCTCTCTCTCTCTCTCTCTCTCTCCAATCAATACTCACGGAGGGAGAGGAGGGAGGGGTTCAAGGACATCGCCCGACCAATTATCCCAAACTAATTGACGCGGCGCCTCTAATGCGTTTCTCCGGAGAGAGAAAGAGAGAGAGAGAGAGAGAGAGAGAGAGAGAGAGATAGCTGGCCGATTGTTTTTGCGTCCTCTTCGTTTGTTTTCCCTCTCCAGATGGGGTGGTTTTTTATATATATATACGCTCTGTGTGATAGCTTTTTCTTTATCTTTACGAGAGACTCTTGGTTATTGATCTGTATAGGGTTTAGGTGGTTTTGTATAATTGTTTTGAAATATAGGAGTAGTAAGAATTGTTATTGAAAATGATAAAACTCGTGTGTGTGTGTGTGTGTGTATGGAATGTTATATTCTAATCGAAGCGACTATATACAATATCGAGCTCGCAGCTCCAATCCATCTAAATAAAAAGTGCGCTTCGAAGCTACAAAATTCTCGACTCAGCGGCAACCCGATACATCTATATAGACAATACACATCGAACCGAGCAGCACGCATAGTCCATTCTCTGTACCGGCATAGTAAAAAAAAAAAAAAAAAAAAAAAAAAAAAGCGAGACTAAAACGACGACAGAGAAAGAGAAAAAACGTAGTAGGCGAATCCTTTTTCGCTTATCGATCGCTTAAGTTATAGTCTACCGTGGTCGGAGAGGAACGGTGATAACACCCAATTAGAGAACAATTCCGAGGCTCGTTGCGCGACTGCAAGAAAGAGGAGAAAGAGAAAGAGAAAGAGAGAGAGAGAGAGAGAGTCAGGCGTAATAAAAAGGCGCGCGTGCGAAAATCCGGGGAAGAAGAAGCGAGAGCGGTAAAAAGCGCGAGATAAATCGAGCGCGAAGGGCCGAGGTTAGAGGGGATTTTCCTCGAGGGGGGAAAAGAAAGAAGATGAGAGAAAGAGAGAATAAGGGTTTTTTAAAAAGGTGAAAATACGGCGACCTTGAAAGATTGGAGAAGTTTAGGGGTAGGGGGAATTGTATTGTTGTGTTGATATACTGTGAAAAAGAAGGTTTAGGTAGGAATCGATTTATTTTTTGGGATGTATTTGTAAAGGTAAAGGGTTTGTCAAATATGCGAATAAATAACATTAAATATTACGATTAAAAGTTATATGTAAATACATAAAATATATCTACGTGGAATCGAATTTGTATAAAAAAAGAAAATCTAATGATATCAGTTCGCAACAATGCAAAGTGTCAAAGTAAAGTATATCCGAAGAAAAGTAGAACAACGAGGATACGCAAAAAGGAGGCAACTCGCCCAATAACACTTCCACTTCCGCACGCTCTTTTCCTCGTTGTAAAAAGCTCTCTCTCTCTTTCTCTCTCACTCCGAGGAAATAAACCGAGAACTCCGCGAGTAAGTATTCTCTCCGCGAACCCGAGAGATAAATCGCGGCCCGAGAGAGGAAAAGTTAGCCATGAATGAAAGCACGTACGTAGTGTACGTCGAAGAGCGAGAGCGAGAGCGAGCAAAAAAGTAGAGCTGTGGAGTGTGTAAGAGAGTCGAAAACAAGACGAGGATGAGCGGATTATTGGCCGAATGAAACTGTTTGCGCGCCGATGGATTTCATGCTGCTCGAGATGAGAGAGAGATAATTGGAAGTCTGTATATGTAAGTGTGTGTGTGTGTGTGTGTGTATGTATCGATGAAATGTTAAAAGTTGAGATATAGGTTGAAATTGTAGACGTCGAAGTTCCAATTTTAGATAGGGAAATTAGTAAGAGAAGTAATTTTTGTATATTACGCTTGTTGTCGCGTTGGATGCAGTGCGAGTTCGAGCAGCAACGTTATATATATATATAGAACGGTAATTTTTTTTTTTATGTATATTCCGAAATTCTAGCTCTTTTATCTTATCCGCTGCTCATTGATAGTTGTATCGGATACGTGTATGTATATATATATAGATGCATATATGTAACATATGGCGATAGTGGCAGGAAAAATTTAAGCTCAATATGGTCGATGTTCATAAATGCATTTACCACGAAAACATTTTTACATTTTAGTTCGTTCAATAACGTTCTCGCGTCTATATATACAAATTTTACAGTGCAAGCTCACGAATCATCATCACAAAATGCTACGGGAACATTTGTCATTTCGTAAAAGTACATGTACTTGTTCGTAAAAAAAAGAAAAATGATACAACAATAGAATGAATATGATCTGAATGAACAAAAGAAGGAAAGTTCGTATACTATACGAATAATCCAAATAAAAAAAAACCTAAACCTAACGCACAACGACCTCCAAGTCACTCAACCTGTCTCTCTCACTCTCTCACCTTCTCCTTCAGCGAAACCAAAATCCCTCTCCCCGAAACTCTCGCTTTCACTCATACTATACTCGACAGAGAGAACGAGAGAGAGAGAGAGAGAGAGAGAGAACCACGTGGTGGCTGCGCGCTCGCTGCTCGCTTTTGAGGGAATCCTGCGCGCGAGCGAAAGGAGGTTACGCCGGGCGTCTGGCGGCCGTCTCGCGTATAGCAGCACAACCCGAGTGAGAGAGAGAGAGAGAGAGAGAGAGAGAGGACGGAAGGAAGGAGCGGAGAAAGCGCATATAACGCTGTGTTATCAATTCCTTTACGGCGCTTCGTTCGTATATACTGTGTGTATGTGTGAGGGGTGGTTTCTCCAGTCTCTTGTATGTTTCGAGAATAAAATGCTTACCAGCTGCAGTAGATATGATGAATTAAAAAGAGAAATTTTCATAATAAAGTTTCTAATTGTAATATCAATTACATTATGTAAAAAAAATGTTAATTAATTATTTTTAGCATTCAGCAAAAGGTTTTACAAAGATATACCAAATATAGCTCGCGTGTATGTACATGTAGATATATAGTGTTCCTCATTTACGTTTCTATTTCTGCCTATCACTGTCATCGTATAGAACTTCATCCGCGTGCCACACCGACGTCACACACGACTCGTCGCCCTGCCGAATCAGCAAAAGCGTCGCGTTACAACGATCAAATATTATACACAACTTGTCTCCGTATATCAGTGTCGCTTTATTATAATACATATATCACAAGATAACAAGAACCAAAAAAAATTGTCCCTTATCGAATTAAAAAATCATCTGTTCCGCTTACTACGCGCTCTCGAATCATCCGGTATCCCAATCATCCCCCTACAATATAACTCTCGTTCACTTTCTCGTTTCTCCCTTTCCCAGAGCAATTTTCATTGTCAAATCCCTCCTCTCTGTTCGCTCGCTCGCTTTCACTTTTTGTTTATTCCTACTCCCCCGCGCGCCTCGCAGTTCTCCGCTTGCGTATACGCGCGTTTTCCCTCCGCGCACGTTTTAGCACATATTTTGCGTAGCGTATAGCGTATAGTACCGACACTTTTACTCTCGTGGCAGTATACGTACGCACCTGCGCACTTTCGCTCTTTGCTTTTTGATAAACTTTTCGAGAGCCCTGCGTACGTGCATACGTATATATGTGGTGGGTATAAATGGACATTTTAACGGTACTTTTGTTTACATACTGGTAAGGTGGAAAAGTTTTTTATAATTTTATTAAAAGAATGCAGTTGGTTAACTATATGAGTGTGTAACTTACGAATCAGCGAGAATATCAAATAATATTGTCCAGAAATCTCCTTACCTGAAACAAAAATAAAAAACAAACTATAAGTACATCAAACAACATATAAAATATCATTAAAATTCAATGTTATAATCACTACGACGAAAGTACTTCTTAATAGCAAAAAAATAACGTTAACGGAACCTCTTATTCATCCCCCCTCACTCGTTCAATCACAGAGGGAGAGAGAGAGAGCAAAAGCTTCCCCTCTTCCTGCTTTCTCAGGACATAAACCACCGACACAGACCTTCTCTCTCTCTCTCTCTCTTTCTCTTGTCCGACTTACACCTGTTGGACTTGAGAATATCTCTCTCACTCCTCCCCTCCGTACTCCTCTCTTTCTCGCTCGATCGCTTCCCTTATTTCTTTTCAAGCCGCGCCATTTCGTCGCGCCCCTCCCCTTTTTCTCGCTTTTCCGCGACGACGACGACGACGACGACGACAACGAGTGGGGAGAGGAGAAAAGGACGTAGACCTCTAACTTCCCCACCCACACACATACCATCTTTTCTGCCAACCTTGAGGTGGCGCTGTTTCTTTGTTGTTTTGTGCATTTTCTTTTACATTTTGTTTTGCTCTTTTTTTTTAGGGGTTTGTGTAGGTGAATTGTGTGGATTTGTTAATGGATGGTTTAATCGTGGTAACAGTGTTGTCGTTTATAAATCAGTGTTTTTTATTTACTCTTATGTCCAATTGAATGATTTTATAGATAGGGAGATGAAATTTATTTTACACGTCGAATTTTCCCCATTTAAAAAGGCATTACTGCATGTTGGTAAACACACAACGATCCTAACGCGAGAATTTAAAATGACACGCTGAAACCGTTCACCCGAGCGTGAAAGGGTCGCCGGCACCAACACGTGTCACATCCCTTCCTTCTTCTTCTCCTCCTCCTCCTTCCCCCGGATTTTCTTACACGCCACTACGACTTTTTCGCTCTCTCTTTCTCTCTCTCTCTCTCTTTCTCTCTTTATCTCTCTCTCTTCTCTTTCTTCCTTCTCTTGCGCGCTCGCGTATACATCCTATTTGTCCGGTTTCCCCCTTCCCCACACGAATTCGCTTTTCCTTCCTCTTCTATCTCGCTTTTTACGAGAATCCCCCGCTCCTTCCACTCTCTCTCTCTCTCTCACACTCTCTCGTACTCTCCGTTCATTCATTCTTACGTTTCATTCAGCTCTCTCACAGTAGTGCGCGTGCTGCTACGAGAGCGCCACGTGAATTTCGACCGTTTTTTCGGAACGAGTGAAAGGGGATGAACACGCGGCTATTTCGGCTTTTAAGCTAATTGGAGTTTTTCCATGGGTATGTGGGAAAGGAAAAAAAGAGCATGAGAGATTAATTTGCCGTGTTTTATATATGTGTGGTTGCTGACTGCGCGTGATGATGTGCGGACTGTATATGATACTGAGAGAATTTTGTGAGTAAAGTCAATTCGAATTATGTGCGAATGAATAGGTTACTGAAATATGATGAATTGTACTTGTACGATTACAATGTGGGATTTTAAATTTTCCATTGAAAACATGTATATATACTTAATACAAAATCATCGTTATCTTTCCAACCAATCACGCTTTTTCTTTTTCACATCCGAACCGTGAACCTTTTTCGCTAATACCAGCAAACCACACGAAATCACTCGACCGTTAATAACGCCAGTCCATCCCTCTGCTGAACCTCTCTATTCCCTCCCTCCCAAAAATCCTATCGAACCACTCCTCTTCCTCTCTAAAAAAAAGAAGAACCTTCTATATATACCCACACACTGCACTGATCTCCAACAACAAGAGAAAAAAGGAAAAGACAATGGGGGGCTGCTGCTGCTGCTGCTGCTCGGTTGGAATCGGAATTTTCGCCGGCGCGTCCAAGTTAATTAAGCAAAAAACGCTGAGATTAGATATATAGGGACGAGAGAGAGAGAGAGAGAGAGAGAGAGTACAGTCGGTCGTCCGAAGCGAACCGATCAAGTTGCTTCTTTTGTCTTTTTACCCAACCGAGCGAGTGAGTGAGCCCTTGGTTGTATATAGAGAATCGCGAAATAAAATTGGTAGTATGTGTGTGGAGATGGCAAAGTGAAATTTATTTTGAAAGTTGCCGAGAAGACAAGCTAAGTGGGATTTATACAGGGCAAGTTTATGGTCGTTGGGGATTTGGGTATATACAGAGGTTTCGTATGAGTTAGGGTATATATGTGCGTATGGAAAAAGAAAGAAGCAAAAAATTTACGCATTCACGATAATTTAGTAATATATCTGCGATTTCATCGAGATTACAACCAATCATACCCCTGTATCGTCAACTCACGATCCCTCGACTCTCTCTCCATTACATAAACACCGGCGCTTTCATAAAGAACGTGTTCACATACATACACATACACGTATACATACACGCATGTATATACTCCTCTTCTCTCTCCTCCCTCGTAAAAATAGCCGCGAACCGAGCACGGCGTTAACGACTATTTTTAAGCGCCGCCGTCGTCTCTTTCTACTATTCTCGTCTCGTCCGAACGAATGAGAGAGAGAGAGAGAGAGAGAGAGATGGTCGGAGATGAGTAAGAGAGGTAGTAGTGTGGCTGTGTATATGTGTATATATATGTATGGTATACGAAGGAAAGAATGTAGGAGAGGAGAAAGTGATAGGTCCACGCGCGTGATGGTTGTTTGGCGTGATTGGTATCGATGATGATACAGTTGGTGGTAGACTGAAGGGGATGGTAACGTGGAATTTTCAAGGTTTTACTTTACGAGTGTGTGTATATATATACGTCTGGGAATTTGTCAATTATATAGTCTTGAAAGTTTATATAATTTATGTATAGAAATTGACGAAAATAATATAGATACCATCCAAATAATGCGACGATTTTTTCTTTTGTACAAATCACGTATCATCCCACGCATATACATATACATCGGAACGACGAGACTTCGTATGCGAATATATATATTCCGGCACTGTACGCACACAAACACATACATATCCGCGAGAGCATCGAATATTCGAAGGCCGGTCGGTCAGCCGCTCGCTCGAGAAAAGCATATCGGGCGCCTCTGGTTCTCTCTCTCTCTCTCTCCGCGCCTCATGCACACATACGTGCATACCTTTCTCGCTGCTGCTCGCCCGGCGCTCGTGCGAGCTCACTGCGGCCAAAATTTCAGCTGCACATATATATACGCTAGTATAGAAGGGGAAGTGTGCGATTAGGTGGTATAGTCGGAGCTTGGATATACGGGATTGCTGCACATATAGATATATATATACACACACACACACACACAGACACGAGGTTGGTAGTCGGAATGGAAAAGTTTTTATATACAGTGCGTGCGGATCATTTGGTTTTTTTTTTCAAGGTTATTATAGAATTGAAATTGGTTCGTCAAGTATATTTTGGATTCTATGAAATATATTTCGAATAATAGATATAAACGAACCCTTGATATTAAACGAACTACATATATACATATATATACGCACGGGTGAGTCCGATGGCCATTTGTCGCGGTGCTCACAACTCGCAACACAGAATAGCAGCTATAGCAGCTTGGGCCCCAGAAGCGACCTTCCCATCGTATGCCGAGCCGAGGCTCTTATGCGGTAACAAAGAATCATTCTCGCTCGCTACGGGTTCCCCTCCCTATATACACACACACACACACACACACACACATATACAGAGATATATAAAGCCGAATCACACGTACCGTACAATGTCGTGTTTCGCTATACGTGCACGTGTTTACAGTGTATATACCATACGCGTGTGGACTTTTTTTATATACCATCGTAATATATATATATATATATATATATATATATATATATATATATAAGAATATTCGGAGCAATTTTCGTCGTTTATATAGGAGAGAAGAAAAAAAAATGTAACGATTATATACTATAGAACCAAGCGTACGCGCGCGCGTCTCTCGCTCTTGGGATTCCAACGACAACGGCGGCATCGCGCGCATGTATAGTATACATAAGCGGCGACCGCGACGGACGTAAATCGCGTCATTCGATACCCATCGAACGAGAGAGAGAGAGAGAGAGAGAGAGAGAGAGAGAGGCGTAGGCGCGCCGCCACTGCCGGCAGCCGCATACATACATACATACACGCATATACATGCACGCATGCTCGATCGTTCGTTCGTTCGCCTTCGAAATATACATCCGAGGTTCATGCGCTACTACTATATGCATGATACGAGCCGGTTGAAAGAATCTTTTATGAGTTGCTTTGATTATTATTAGTGTTATATATGATGATGAATGGAAGAAAATATTGTTGGATATATTGTATAAATATAGTCAACGTATATATGTATATGTATGATACAAATTATATTGTTTTGTTATACATATATATGCATATATAGTTATAGAACGTGTGAAGTCCGTCTACGTTACCGACGCCCGACCGCGTTTAAATATCGTGCAGGCTGGACGTGCGTTTCGCAAACAGGTTTGTATAGTTTCTTTTTCTCGCGGCTACGACGACGACGACGACGACGACGACGACGACGCTCTCGTTCATGTGCTATGCGTGCAGCCGCGAAAGAGCCTCGAGCTCTTGTGTGGCTTTATATATATATATATATATATATATATGCGCCCGACGACGCCCGGAATAATTCTTATATACCGAATTAATGTGTATAACATCGCGGTTGTGCGAATAAACCGACAAGTAATAGTAGTAATAAAGTTGCTGTCGTTTCAAAAGAGTATAAGAGTAATTGTTTCTTATCACTGGTGATTGTTGTACTATCGTGTGGTTGAAAAATTATATTACACAGAAATCGCGGATGATGTGGTGTAAAGTGACTTTTTGAAACTGCCTTTCTTAATTATATATCAACTACGGCAAATATTCAATAATAACCACTCAGCTTTGTAAATTATTCACGTACGGTGTATATGTGTGTATGTGTGTATATATATATATATATATATATGTATCGAAATTATTTATGACCCCCGCAAATTCTTTGTCTCGACTCATATATGCACATATACATGCGTGTGTATGTATGCATACACAGACGAAAAAAGAAACCGCACCTCTCTCTCAGCCTATACACACTATATGTATGTGCAATTCAGTCGGCGAGGCGGCGTAATACTCCGCTTTTATATTTGCTCCGAAAAAAAAATTCAAACTCACCTATACTGTGCTCCGAAACACCAAAAATATATTATGTATATCCGTGTGTGTGTATGTGTCACGCACAGTAGTAGCAGTAGCAGTAGCAGCCCATCTTGTTGATAAAAAACTCTCTCTCTATCTCGTTCTCTGACAATTTGTAAATATACAGATATAATATCACACCGGTAGTCCACCACTGTATCACGAAAAAGTCTCTCACCGTCTCTCTCTCTCTCTCTCTCTCTCTCTCTCTCTCTCTCTCTCAATGAACTCGCATCATGCGAGAGAGGGACACACACGTGCGCGCCTCTATATGTATATATATATATACACAAAGATCGGGAGAAAAACACAAGCCGGCCGAGGAAAAGGCCCGCGAAAGCGAGTCGCCGATAAAGACGTGGAAAAGGAAGTAGCCGAAGAGGAGAGCAGCAGCAACAGCAGCGCTACTCCTCACTCATTCTCTTTCTCTCTCTCTCTCTCTTTCACACACGCGCACAAGAGGAGGGGGACACGGCGATAATTCCCGCGGGTACGATGCTCTCCTCTCACTCTCTCTCTCTTTTGCTCGCGTCTTCGCGAGAAACGAAAGTGAAATGGCATTCGCGGGCCTCGAGCGCGCAGGCACAAGTGAACGCTGCGCCGCCGCCGCCACTACCGCGCGCCGTGCCGACTCTCTCCGCGTATACGCTGCGCGCCGCCGCCGCCGCCACCGCCGACGCCGCCACCGCCGCAGTCGTCTGAGGCGGAGAGGAGGGCAGAGGAGAGGAAAGAGAGAGAGAGAGAGAGAGAGAGAGAGGAGGCTCGAAAATTCGCCGTGCGCGCGCCGCCGCTGCTGCTGCTGCTGCTGGAGGCGTAGTCGCGGCGAGGGCGAGGGAACGAGAGAGAGACGTGGTCACGCGAATGGCTGGCTGACGATGCGGCTTTTGGGATTTGACGCGGAGAGCCGACGCTGATGCCGCCGACGTCTGCGGGCTTTGGATTTTTCTCTATGCGCGGGTAGATTTTTTTTTTGTTGAAAGTTTTGTAGAGGTGTAGGTTGAGGGTTAATTGTTTTTGTGAGGGGAAGAGAAGTGTGGAGGGTATCGAATTTTTAACGTCGGTGATTGGGAGGAGTGCAGTTTTGATAAGATTAGAAGAAAAAATAAATTTTTCCATAATTTTTTAATCATTGGTATGAAGGTTCGATATTAAAGAAGAAGCGAGGAAAAAAAATGTTGTTCCCAGGTTATTAGCCCCTCGCAGACGTCTGTCCCCCTATAATCAGCGATTCGAAAGATTAATTATGTTTCTTATCGTGACCGACATCATCGAGTAATTTACCGCCTAAAATTTCCCTCCGCTAAAGCTGCGGAACCAAAGAAAAAAGTAAAAAATCCCTGCACGTAGTATACTCGGAGCAAAGGCGCGAGAGCAAAGGACTCCATAAACAAAAGCCCCTGTGAGAACAGCTTCGAGAACCTTCAAATGCACTTAGCATGTACACGTGCGTAACCTGATGGTCTCTCACACATACATACACACATACATGTATTATACGATCCCCTCACGATGAGGAGGAAAGAAACGCTGCTGCCGCCGCGCACGTTTATATATACCTGCGAGAGCATATATATAGATATATAGATATATATACACACTCGCGACGACAAAGACGCTGCACCTGACTCCCTCAGCAGGTATAGAGCAAGAGAGTACGAGGGTCTGGCGAAGAGAGGGGGAGTTGTCGAAAATTGGGCAACCGGATTGAGTTTTACGAGACGAGAGAGAGAGAGAAAGAGCAGGTATATATGTGTAGTCTATAGGTGAAAAAATATATATATATATATAAAGGCAAAGTGTATGTGCTTACATGTATGGAAAAAATCCGGTAATTTTATACGTTTACCGTGCGAGGATTATACCGAGCGCTTTAGACTGTTGGTTCTTGGAAATATTACTTATATAGTAACCCACACGCGGATTTTCAAACTCACGCGTGGTTGGTTGTTGTATCGAGGTATAAGCTGGGAAGACTAAACAAGAGCGAGGAATTATATTTTCGAACACTCTACGTATATATAGTCTTTATCAATATTTTCACAAGCGATGACCTAACACGTATTGCGCGAAGTTAGGCTGTCTGGTCCACGTGCGGTTCTTTTTCGGAGCACGTAATATTACCCACCATCAACCCATCAAATCACGCAGCGTGTGTGTGTGTGTGTATATATATATATATACACACACACAAGCACACACACACACACACACACACACACACACACGAAAAAGCAACCCGCAATCACGAATAAAAGCGAAACCTAATCATCGATTCTCACGCCCCTCTTATCGCTGTCCCCCTTCTTCATCATCAATCGAGCCACTATATAACCGCGTGTATACGTGTATATATACGTGAAACAATGTCCAGGGATGGCTATGGGATAAAAGAGGGAAGAGAAGAAGAGGATATGTGTGTTGCAGGCAGAGGCTATGCTTTTCGGGGGAGGCCCGAACTGCTGCTGCTATGGCTGTGTGTGATCCGATTGTATCCGCTCGGCCGCTTGCTTATGTATACTCGCACGGGTTCCGAGACGCTGCTGCTTTGCCTGAACGTGTGTGTCTGTGTGTATATGCGTTAGGGCTCGTCTGCAATGGACTGGAAGGTTAGAGAATTATGGTAGGAGATGAGGTAGTCGAGGTAAGTATCGATGGGTTTGTTGGTTGGTTTTTTATATGTTGTGATTTTAAGTATATGCGAAACCACCATGGGCCCATATGTTTGCTTATTGCAATCTTATATACTCTTGACACGTAATTATTCCTATATATATCAACTCTGACGAAACTAACGTAATTTCATTGATAACCACGCGCACGCGTATATAAGTGTGTGTGTGTGTGTATTAATGCAAACGCGAAAAGATAACAGGCTGATCGTATTTTAGACGGCGATTAGTCCTGGACTATTTGGTTAAACGTATATAACAGGGCAGAGAATTTATTGTGAGCCAAGCCTCAGTGTTTGCGCTGCATAATGTAGTTTGCGCTTTGCATATCGGGGACGTGGATTAATTACTTACGTTTCGAAAGTTCGCGGCGCGCCGCGCGGTTCGTAATATGCTTATATACACATACGCGTACGCGCGTCTGTACTATATATGAATCTTTCCTCGTTCAACAATAGTGCAATGTTTTTAAAACGAATTTTTATGTTTTATTTATACAAAGACGGATAGTCGTCGTCACGGAAGAAATCGAGAATTCAGGAACTCACGAGCGAATATGTGTATAAAAGAAGAAAAAAAAACGTGTATTTGTACTCAGAAGTCGCGTAAGGAAGCAGAAAGAAGGAGAGAATATAACGTGTAAAATCGCCGAGTGCCAAGGTCAAAATTAGCCGAGCTGAGCGCACGGTACGTTATATAGTTCTCTCTCTCTCTCTCTCTCTTTCGACGAGAAACGGATAAGACGAGCGAACGAACGAGCGAGTGAGCGCGAAACCGGAAGAGGTCGTAGCTTCGGATATATAGAGCGAATGAGAGAGAGAGACGAGAGAGAGGGAGAGAAAGAGAAAGAGAGAAAGCGAAGAAGGAGCAAGAATGACAAAAGGGGCAAAACGAGACGGCGCTTGCTGCCGGGGGAAGAAGGAAAGAGAAAGTAATACACCGGCGCAGAAGCCGGTAAGTAGGTGAGAGAGAGAGAGAGAGAGAGAGAGAGAGAGAGAGAGAGAGAGAGAGAGAGAGAGAGAGAGATAGAGACAAGCGAAATAGAAAAAAAGGAGAGAAAACGTGTGCGCGCATCTATATAGCCACGTGGTCTGTCGGTCTGTGAGTGCATGTGTGTTGTGTGTGTGTGAGTCTGTACGCAATACACACACACATATATATATGTATCCTTGCGAGTTTTTTAATTGGGATGGACTGGCTTGACTCGTTGTGTCGTCTGCATTTTTAATGCGTGAGGGATCCTCATGGGATTGGCTTTGAGGCAGTTCCGCGCGTTGCGCAAGAGTCCTTCTTTTTTCCATCCACTGCGGGATGTTTTAATTACGAGGCCTCTGTGATGTCCGGATTTGTAGGTATAAGGGGGATTCTCCGATGAAAGGTGGCTTTTTGCTGTACAACATTGAGATCAAATTGTCAACGTTAATTTCACCACAATATAGTCGCGTATAGTTCTATAAAAAGGGTTAAAATAGCTCTAACAGTAATAAAGTCGCCAAATCGAACTCTAACGATTTCTCTTAGACACACCGAGTACATTCTCAAAACCTCTACCCGAAAAACCAATTCAGCTCTCCCTTCGCCCTCTCTCTCTCTCTCTCTCTCTCTCTCTCTCTCTCTCTCTCTCTCTCCAACTCCCTCCACCCTTCGCGACTGACCATCGGCTGGGGCAATCTCCAAATTCGCCCTGCCGCGAAAAAAAAGCCACGCGCGCGCCTCCGGCGAAAAAAAAGACATCCCCCTCTCAACCCTCCTCCTCCTCCTCCTTCTCCTCCTCCGACACTCCGTGCAGCCATAGGCAAGGTTCGCTTGCTCTCTGCACAACGCGCGGCAGGCTCTGCGCGTCGTCCCTTAATGAAAATTCCCCGGCGTGGCGTCGGCGGCGGCATTGATCGCGGCCCGCCGAATATCGAAAATTTACATCGAGCCTCCGGCGGGCTTCGGGAATGCGCGTCGGGAGTGAGAGAGACAGAGAGGAAGGGAGGAGGTGGAGAGAGGACCGGTCGGTTAGGAGGTGCGTGCGTGCGAGCTCGCCCACCCAACCGCGTGTGTGTGTGGGTATGGGTGAGAGTGCGGGCTAACGATCAAGAAGGTTCGGCGTGTGTGAGTCTGGGGGATGAGGGGGAGAGGATGGCTATGAAGCCGAGGGGGTTGCCGCTGCAGTCGCGTGGTTGATGCGCACGGCAGGGTTATTTTGCAAAATGTATACCCGCGTGAGCTTTGCCGTTGGGACATGTGGAAGATTTTGAGCCTATATGTATAAGGGAGAAAGTAAGTTTTGTTTTGTAGTAAATTTACTGCTCTAGATTCATTTCAGTAACAGCTGCATCGAAATCATTAGCGATCATCGGTGTATATACCTCGCGATCAAGTCCGGAAAGCGCCAACCGACACACTGGCAATCTAATCTGGCACTATACGCGCGCGCGCTTGGCGTTTCTGAAGAACGTTGACATCGCCCTCGCATTCAATTCCCCCCTACGTATTTTTACACACGCAGCAGCAGCACCAGAGCAGCGAGTCGCCGTGGCGCATACATACACATACGCGACGCGTCGTATATTTCAATCCTCTCTTACACACTCGCTACCAACCAATCCAACCCACCCACACACACTCACGCGCGCGCATACACGTTCGCAAACCTGAACACGCGGGCGGCGGGTGGGTGGGCGAGAGGGCGCGGCAGGACGACTACGACGACTACTACGACGACGACGACGAGGAGGTAGAGAAGGAGGAGGTGGTGGTAGCGGCGGCGGCGGTGGCGGCTAGGCACGAAAATCGACGTCGGCCTCCGCTCGCGACTGTTGGGAGGGGGTAGCGCTTAGAGTGGGGGTAGCGTCGCCGGCCGGCCTATACCCCCACCACACATCTCTCTCGCCCCTCGCTCGCGAAAGTAAAGCGCGACGCGAGCAAGCGAGCTAGCTAGCTAGCGAGAGGGAGAGGTCGGAGGCCGAAAGGTATGCGGGCGACAAAGAGGATCAATCTATCGAAGCCCGACAAGCGAAGGGAGGCCAGGGAGCCGTAATCTCTTGCTATGTGTATATATGGGTGTATGTGTGTGCGCGTTCGGCCCCGGTTGGTGCGGTTCTCTCTCTCTCTCTCTCTCTCTCTCTCTCTCTCTCTCTCTCTCTCTCTCTCTCTCTCTATGCAGCGCTGCTTACTTGCTCTGTCCTTCTCGCGAGCGGTATATATATATATATATATACACACACGTATATACGTGATCTTTGCGCGCTAGCGCACACACGCGTGGTCGGTCTGCGCGCTCTCTTTGCTTGCTTTTTCCCCTGATGCCGCGCGACGCCGCGTTCTGTTCTTTTAATCGTTATTTTGTCGCGGCGGCGGCTGCGCGTCGTTGCTGCTGCTGCTGCTACTGCTGGGAGGGAGAGAGGAAAGCTTTTTTTTTCGTCGTCGTCGTCGTTGGTTTGGCCTGCTGCTACTGCTGCGTGAGTTTCGTTGATCTTTAGAGGGAGAGAGAAAGAGAGGATATGGGTGTGAAGATCGGACGCTTTGGGACGAGAAGATCGGGAGTGGACGATTTGAAGTTTGGTGCGTCTTGGGTTAATTTTGAATGTAGTTGATTTTTAATGATAGAGATTTAGAGCTAACCAAGGTTTTTGAAAATCAAATATGTAATCTAATCACAGAAACGATTGATTTCTAGCAACTATTTACTTTGTCCAATAATCCAAAAAATTATTTTCGAAAATATTCCCCATCTCTGTCCCCTCTCTTTAGTCAACGATTTCCAATCGAAGTGGCGCACACCCCGGCATCTCGAAAAACAACGACGTAAGCCAACGAACCAACCAACCAGCCGACCCAGCGAAATCCCCGCGCTCCCAGCATCGACGCGGGGGTGGAAACTTTTGACTGGGGAATTCCGCGAGGAGAGGAGGCTGCACAGCGCTCCGAACGAATGAACGAACGCCCGCACAGGCGAGAGAGACGTATAATCTTCGATTAATCTTTCGCCTCACTCTCTCTCTTTCTCCCACCCGCGGTGAGAGTTCAATACCGCGCTCGCGTGTGTATAGTCTGCACCGAGAGAGACAGAGAGAGAGGCTTGGCACACTCGCGAGAGACGCGTACCGAAAATTTCGCTGGCTGGCTGGCGAGCTGACTGGCTGGGTCTCGACACCCCCCTATCTTCTTTGGACGTCGATCGACTCGTCATTTTTTTTTGGTCTATAGAGTCTGGTCGGCGTATGGTTTCTTTTTTAAGAGGTTGCTGTGCTTTTTTATAATGGATGGAGTCGAGTTTAATTTTTGGTGACAATGTGCTATTTTTCGACTTACGTGCTCGGAAGTTTTGATAAAATGTTAGCTTTCGTCAACTCACCTGTAACAGAAAAATGAAAACATTGTTAAATAAATAATAGTATACAGGTAACAACAATATATTTTTTTAAAGGTAAAAATTTTTCTATCATTTTCCGCAAAAAAACTAGAATAATAAACGAGTCTAAAGAAACAAAGAAGATAAACACGACAAAACTCGGGAAAACCCTGCAAGATCTCTTGGAGCGTTCGATTATAAGTAAATATTTTCCATTTCACATGGTGAAAAATAAATTTTCCCTAGCAAAGTAAATATTGGACGCCGATAGACGGGGCAGGGAGTGAGAGAGCGAATGAAAAGGGAAGGGAACACGAAACGCAGAGGAAACAATCGCGAAAAAACTGCTCGTACGAGAGTGCCAGAGAGAAAGAGAGAGAGAATACGAGAGAAGCGAGGACAGTAATCGACGAAGCGTCGATTCTTTTTCTCTTGTACACTCTACGCGCACGGCTAAGCAGGAAGGAGAGAGAGAGAGAGAGAGAGAGAGAGAGAGAGAGAGAGAGAGAGAGAGAGATCAAAAAGAAAATCTGAAATAGAAATAGAAAGAAAAGGTTCTCAGATACAGAAAAATACGTGTTGTCTGTCGCGCGGCCTAACCGATGATCGGTCAAATACGAGAGTATAACGGGCAGAGACATTCGATGGACACTGAGGAGGACACCTTCGATAATAAAAGCCTCACGCAGTGTCCAACAAGGTAAGGAAAATATAAACCCAGCAAAATCAGTAATAAAAAGACAAATAAATACCAATTTGCACTGCCCGCTCTCTCACGAGAAACACGTACATTTTTTGTGCCATCGAATCTTTCCATCATTTTATTTACCCTTTAGATATACTGACCATAAATTAATTGATAACACACTTTCATTTAGCTATAATTAGCACCTACATTACTCATTGTTCTTACAAAATTGTGTGTGTGTGTGTGTATATGTATATGAGAGAAGGGGAGGAGGCGTACGGGTTTCTAATTTGCCGAGAGCAGAT
>JAYJLV010052804.1:0-19398 GCA_036873485.1 Torymus texanus
CAGATTATTTATTGGGTTCAACTGTATTATAAATAATTATCAGTACGATAGGATATGTATCAAGTACGAAAAAATTCTTAGAATCAGATTGTAATAAATATTCTCAGAAACAAGTCACTATATATAATTAATATAAAACTGTAAAATAAATTTTTAGGTGCTATGTAATAGATAGTGCAGGGGTCTTACACATTTAATTTTTTCTATCTAATTTTTCCGAAAAAAAGATTTATTTACCTATGTTTTAAAAGCAATATTCAGAGAATAAAACTTAATTTTTTCAAAACGTTGCGAATAATTTGAGTAATTCATTTTTAAATTTGAAAAACAATAAAAAAATTTTTTATTTTAAGATTTTTTTTTGTTGATTTTTGGCATTTGAAAATTAATTATTCAATAACTTTAACATTTATTTATAACTCGTTGGGATATAACTACAGAAAATAGAAAGAATTTATGCATTGTTCCATGAAAATCTATTAAGCAATTTGAAAGATAAGCTAAAATATTAAAAGTAATGTATCACTGCATGACAAGAGTTCAGGAACTTCTTCCTTAGTTTATTTTGCTAAAACCAATAACTTTTTATGATAAAAATTGCTTCGTAAATATATTTAATACAAATTTGATACAAAATCCCAAATTGCTCCGTTTACCAAAAATCGGAGCTACACCGGCAACTCCAGCTCCATTTTATTCTTCATTATTATTTTTTCAATTTTACCAACGACTATACTCCGCACTGTCGGCTTCCCACCTCCCCTTACCCCCTAAAAAAAAGCAACGACTAATATTCCGCACCAACAGCTGATCCCCCCACACGAATCCTCCTCTTCCTCCCTATTTTTACTTCTACACACACACACACTCTCTCTCTCTCTCCTTCTTTCTCTCACGCGCCTCCATTATCACATGTCTCCTCGCGTCCCCTTCTCTCTCTCTCTCTCTCTCTCTCTCTCTTTCCTTCGAGTACTTACACACACTTATACACACTCACGCGTGCACTGTATAGGTACTTATACACATATAGAAACACACAGAGCCAGACGCAACCTCGTGATACCACTGTACGTACGTACGTATACGCGTGTGTGTCTGCGTCTCCCCTCTTGCAAACGCGCTTACATACTACACTACACTACACTGCTGCTGCTGTTGCTTGCTCTGCGCCCCTCCCTGCGACCGCTTCCTCCCACGCCCGGGGGTCCGCCGCTGCTGCTGCTGCTGCTGGCGACTAGCATCGCGCGGAGCAACCAACCATTCCTTAGCCGAGTCTCAAGCCGCACGCATCTCGTGTATGTGCGTGTGTGAGATAGAGAGACAGTGAGTGTGCGCCTCTCTCGCGCGATAAGACTGCGTTTTTTTTCCCAAAAGAAGACTAAGTTAAGTGCAAGTGTGCAAGGTATATACGTACGTATATGTATATATAGATAGAGAGCGAGAGAGAGATAGTATACGCGTAAAAGGCAGCAACCTTGCGCGGTTATCCGGTTACTCGTACATATACATATATATATATATACATACATATCCACTGGAGTGTCAAGTTTATACACATCTATACATATACTACACAGTACGCGAATAAGAAGGACGGGTAGCAGCGGTGATCAGACGATATGCACCGGGTGACCAGTAAAAGTACCACGACGACGACGACGACGACGACGTTGGTGCCGAAGAAGTTGCTACGAGTGTGACGTAAGACACAACCGGCTAGGAGAGAGATAACGCAAACGCGCAGACGAACACCGGCGAGTGTGAACGCTGCTTTAGAGACGACGACGACGAGTGCAACGATATAGGTGGAGGGAGAAAGAGAGGATTTCCCGCGACGAGGGGGAGAGAAAAAAAACAACGTATACAGTGTGTTGCTACTGTTGCTCCTGCTCCTATACTGCTGCTGCTGTTGCTACAAGTGTGTTTGTGTCTGTGGCTATATAAACTCGCGACCGCGTGCATGTGTGTATATGTATATATATATATATATATAAATATATATATATATTCGAAATAGTGCGCGTGTGCAAGTATAATATACATATATATATGCACGGACGACACACAGTCACGCACCGCGGCGTGTGACGTAACCTAACCTCATCCGACGACGACGACGAGCGGCCGCCTAACCTACGCCAGCAACAGCGCTGTATATATACGACAGTGCTGTAACTATCAACGATACGTGCCCTATCTATACGTGTATAATATATATATACATATAAGTGTATAACATATACTAATCCCGTGTGACTATTTTTTTTCCCTCTCTCGTATATAACCTTAAAAAGAGAGAATAATAAGTGAGTGATTAAGAAGGTACACCCAAGTGTAAAGTTACGCGTATATATACATATATACGCAGAAGGAGATTCGGTGTGTTTGTGAAGAAGAGACATAGAGAGAGGTGTGACAATGTTTCGAGCATACGGGACTGCGCCGCCGGAAACGGCGACCGCCGGCGATCTTTACACCTGGAACTCGTCGTTTTACAATAAAGGTGATATAGAATGTGGTCTTGTTTATATATATATAAATGTGTGGGTGTGTGTGAGTAGTATGCGTGGTTATATATATATATTGTGTGACGAGGTTTTGGAGTTTAGGAGTACGTAGGTGGAAGTACAGCAGGCAAACGCTTGTGTTTTTGACTCGCGGTGTATTGATTTTTAATTACTGTTCGCAATCCGTTGTGTAGAGAGCCATGTGTGTGTTTGCGTGTGTATATATACATATATACATATATTTATATAGTTTTTTACGACAAGATGCAGTGAATTATAATTCGTATAGTGGCAATTGCTACGTTGTACGTTATCGGAATAAAATGTTGCTGTATGGTACTTTGTAATTTTTACTATATCTATAGTAATTTTTATAGGAAAACAAATTAGTCATTTCCACAAAAATCGGTATTTTCACCGTCTATATTTAAACTTTCGCAGTAACATTCACAATCTTCGTTCAGCTATATCTATGTGTATGTTTACCACGTCCACCGCGCCTTTAGTCTAGTTCTAACCAGATGTCTAAACGTACCCGCATCTCTATTAACGAGAGCGCGCAGCGCATACACACTTTAACAATTAGACGATTTTCCATCTCTCCAGGGTCGCGACTCATGACGCGCACACACGCGATTACGCATCTCTCACAATTTCACGCTGTTTTGCAATACCAGATGCGTGTGTGTGTGTACGTATATATATAAGCGTCAATTGAGAATTAATTCATTACGAGTTTTATTTTTTTTACACGGGTCCCATATGGGCGTGGGTAGTAAAAAGAAAAATTCAATCGAACGGTTTCTACTATTGGAAATAATTAAACAAAATAAAAAAACAGCTGTTAGAAATACACGTATATAATACCGGAGGTGGTTTATGGCTACCTTGGCAATTGTAACACGCAGTGGTAAACATTTCTTATCGGCACATACTATATATACACACACACACGTGCACCGTTATTAAATTTACTCAAAATCGCTCGTTACTTCGGCACCTTCTTATCGCACCCGTACGCCTTAATAATTCGCTCACTCCTTTTCTGTCTCTACTACATACAACACGCGTATATATCGCGCAATTCGCTAGCTTATTATTATTATATATATACGAGCTCTCTTGCTTTCTCCTAACGCGAAAAAAACTTTCATTTGCATAAGAAGCAAAGTGGTTGCATGTATATCTATATACGCGTGGCTTTTATTCGTACCCCGGGAAAGTGTGTATATATATAATACACGCAGGTTCTATGGTCGGTCCCTCCTCTTTCGTCTCTCTTTCGCCTCTCCCCCCCCCCCCCTATTTTTTTGTTTTTTTTTTGCTTCTTCGGTCTATGTTTTGTTGATAGTTCGTAAGGATTGCTAGCGCAGCGAGTAGACAGGTTGACCCACTTATATTTGTTTATTTACGTCACGTGTGTTGGTATACACGAGGGGCCGGATGACGACGGACGGGACATTTAAATCCATTGTGTGACAGTGTGGATTTGAACCTGTTCCCGGGTTCTTTTTTTGTTTACGTTAAGAGAATAGTTTTTTTTTCTTTCATGTACAGCAGGGTCGACGTATAATACTCTATTATTATGATAGTTTTTTTTTACGAGGCATTCGTTGTTATTTTATTTGATTGGTAAAATATTTGTAGTTATTATACGTGAATGGGTGTATAATTTGTAAGTGACACGTGACACGCGAGACTGAGAAATGCAAATAAATGTAGTTTGAGGAAAGTTTAAAAGCATTTTGATGATAAGCACTGATAGAAAGTCGCGAGGTAATGCAATACCGGCGAAAAATTGCGTAAGCCGTTCGCTACCTGTATACCTGTATAAAATATAACTCATTCTGTAAATTTTAAATGAAATTATTATTGTATATAAATATTTCATGATTTACCGCTCTATTAAAAAAGTTTAATATTATGAAAAATGTTATAATTTTTGTATCGTTATATTCCAGCACAATCTCATTTGCATATTTAAATTACTTTTGTCATAAAATACACTTTATTTTTCGCGAACTACGCACGCGGTAATGTATACGCACGCGTAAAATATATCGTTTAACAAAAATTACACGTTAATCTCTCGCTTTTAATTATCATTTTTTTACTATACATTGCACCTTTGAATCCCCAGTAATTGTAACGCAATTCCCGCAACTATCATCATTAAATCAATTAGATTGTTTATTCTACGAAACTTTTCCTCGAGTAAATCAACAGTTTACATAAATGAAACTAATATTTCCACTCGTATGTGTGTATACCACTGAATCAAGAACAATCGCAACAAGATTTTTCCTTGGTGCACGCGAGGTGAAGCAAATAAGAGAAATCAGCAATAACAATCGGGCATAAAAATCGCAGCAGCTGTTCTACTGTTGCTGTAGCGATATATAAACTTGCAACTGCAAAACCACACTATTCTCACATTACGTTAGATATTATTGAAAAAGATTTTCTGAAAGTTTCGTTCAATTTCAAGGACAACGCCACGCGCTTGCACAAGAAAAAATTTTTTTTTCCACCTAACTCGGCCTAATTTCCATAACTTGGCTAATAACAATTTGTCGACACGACAAATTGTCCATTCCAACTATAATACAAATATACACGGCCAATAAAAAAATAATAGAACGTCCCAACCTGCCACTCTCTATTATTATTGCGAGTCGGGAAATGACATTGTGTATATATACATACACTAGTGTAATATCATTGTCAGATGACTCGCGGTAAGGGAAATCGCCATCTTGGCTGCTTCGATCGCGTGACATATCGAGACTAGACTCTCCATATGCAAAAATAGAAATATCCTTTTAAATTATCCTCAACCAATAACCAGCGCGCATCGTTATTATAACTCGCGTCGTACATAACCTACATCTCTCTCCTTATCTGCGCAGAAACATTGCATTACACCCGTGCGCACATATGTTTTGCTCAAACTATAATATACCAAAAGCACGGGTGCACCGCGGCATACGAATTGATATGCTTCTCGTCTAGTACTTTTTTTTTCTCTCTCATCCGTCGTCTCTCTCGGATATTCGATACGTCGAGCCGTGACGACACGCGCCGTGTGTATATATGTATATATATATATGTATATGCGCGCGCATGTATATACGCCTACTAACTTTACGCGTGTATGTTTTGCCATTCTGCGCGGTTGTGTGTTGTGGTGTTTGCGTATCGGACTTACTTATTTTGCAACGTGATTAGCCCAAATATTGCCTCTTTAGATTACTCTGTTGTTCGCTCCACTGATTATATTAGTATTATTATTATTATTATTATTCGTCAACTTAACCTCACTTCGCCACGCGCGTTAATATATATACAGAAGTTTAATGCGAAAATTATATAATTTAATATTTGTTAGTCAGCGGAATATAGATATATGTTATTTACGCGAACGCGAAATTGACTTTGGATTGTTTTAGGATACAACGGACTTTCTCTCATCTAAATCTGTTAAAATTATCCGGTATATATAGAAATTCCACGATTAGACAGCCGAATTACCCGCTACTGCTCTAAGACTTGTTTCAAAAATTATTCGCATTACGCGAAGGCTTTGAAGCGTGCGCGCATACTTTCGAGGTCAGGATTATGAATTCGAGAAAGAGAATAAAAAAATAAAATATAACGTCGGTGGTTTAGAATATTCTAAATTGTGGAGTTTATTACGCGCTTATATTACGCTCGAAGTGAATTCTAACAGGAGTGAGAGAGAGAGAGAGAGAGAGAGAGAGAAATATGAAAATTTGTGCGAAAAGGATGGGAACGAATTATATTTCGCAAATGGAATATTGAGGTATATATTCATGAATCATATCTATTTCGGCTTCCCATTAAAATGCTATCACTTTCATAAATATAATTTGAATTAAATCTGAATTTCATTCAAAACTCTTACAAATAATATGAGGGATGTACCCTAATCCGTTAAACCGTATATTATAAGTCTGTTCCATCAATCTTTCACTATGACATTTTAGAAAAATTTAATAATAAAAAAGAAAGAACAGAGATCCAGATTAAAATTTATACATATAAATATTCAATATTCAAAATATTCTGATCACTGATTGACTGGATTTCATTTATAAAGCGATCAGAAATATATATATGCAGTTGCACAATAAAGAAGAATATGTACAGGCACTCAGAAGAATATAGAGAAACAGGAGAGAATTCTTTGCAGTTCTGAATTCTCGTTCCATTTCCGTATATAAGAATTCACATTTTCTCAAACATTTTTACCGTCCCACGTGTGCTCTCAACTCTTACTCTTTCACATATTTTTCACATTCCTACACGTACTTGATGTACTACGTTTCAATGCTGTGTCGGTACATATACGAAACGTCTGACGCGCTCTCGTCAAAACGTATTGTTTTCCAACATACTTGAAAATATTGCAATATTTGCGTAACACTTTTCTCCGTCAATATGTTTGCTAATTAAATGTACATTTCAACGTGTATTACAGCTCTACCTACAAGTTAAATAAAATAACTGTAAATCGTATTATTTTCCTCGATTTCATCAGCAAAACTAAGAATGCGCGTGCACAACAATCTGGAAACCATCCAATTCTATACCTACGCTTTTATATCCATTCCCACTCATCACTTGAATTTTCACACCCCAAATCAGCTGATCGAAAATCCAAAGACGAAAACCACACATATATAACGCGCCATTCACGAGACGCGCGACATTATGCTCATGCGGACGAGCCACGTGACCGCGTCGTCGTCGTCCGGTTCTTGCTTATATATATATATATATATATATATATATATATGTACTCTTGAGCTATAGCACGGTTGCGCGCTGTTACAAAATAATTGCCAGCACGACTATATACGCGAGAGATATTGAGAAACCGATTGTGAGAAGACGGCGGTAGCGACGACGACGACGACGACGAATTTCTCTCGTTCGCTAGCTAACTTACTTCGTCGAAAAGTGCGCGGGTGACGTGGTAAAGATAATCGGAGAGCGTGAAGTGTGCGTGTTATCTTTACGATTTTTTTAAGAGAAGTTTTTCTTTTAATAGGGATTACGTTGAATTGGAGTTGTCGACGTTACTGGGATCGACTGATTTCTGAGTAGAAAAGGTGTATATAGCGCGTGGTAGTTGTATGGTATATTGATGGGAATTTTGTAACGTATAAGTGGTGGTAAATTTGATTGATTTAGCTGATAACACCGTTCGGATAAGCTCGTACGTTAAATTGAGTAATTCAATCTATTTTCAATAGCGCGCTAATAATTTTTATCAGATTTCGCGTAATTAGTAAACGTCTGCGTGTGTATGTATCTACGCGTTATCTGTGTATATACCGAAATTCATATTGCATGAAGTAACGCATAGTATTAGTAACAACACTCAAGCAGTAGCTATAATACTCCTAGCGATAATTAACCCATTTGGCTTTCCACATACAATCGTAAATGAAATGAATAATTGATCGAATAAAAGAAGCTTTTCAAGCTGCAGCTTTATAACAAAAAAAAACAGAATTTTTAAAGGATAACTTTCGATGCTTTCTACGTTCTATCGTATAATACTATTTTTAAAAAGAGGGTCAATTATACCATTTTCGATGACGCAAGCTTGCAATTAGCTGATTCATTGACTGTTTATCAACTGCGGCTTAGAGGCAAGCGCGCGTGCGCCGTATGTTTACACTGAAAACGCGGCTATCGCGCGCGGAAATATTATTCTTTCCTAAAAAAAAGTCCCTTGTTATCTATCGCCTCACTGTATTGGAAAGAAATTAGAATAATAAAATACGTATTGATCTGCATTACGTAACCCTGAACTTATATATAACCACACTTTTGCTATATATACATGTAATAGTTGCAGGTATGACAACATAGAAAAAAAAGGTTAAGCTCCCTGCGTAAGCTTTGTAACGGTATCTTCGAGAATAGTAAAAGTCAACAATCGAGAATTTATATTCTGGACGTTTCTATGTCTGTTTTGTTATTCACGTCGTGGAGTCATTTTACGAAAGAGACGCTTATATTTTACACTCGGCTTCCCGCGTTCGATTCGTATACGCTTTCGTTTTCTTTTTTTTCCAACCAGTGACAGTGTATAAAATCGTCAATTACAATTGTACTTTAAAATAAATCAGAAGCAATTAATAATTGCATTAATCGATCTCGAAAAATCACAAATTCCCTTCAAAAAGCTGTAATGAAACCAATTTCAGTCGGCCCAAGGCCCCCTAATCAGCTGATTTCTATACTACAATTCGAGTACAAAAAAACCGAACCCTAACCTCAAAATCACCTTGCAGTCTACCGATACTTGCTACACATTATGTACGCACACGTACTACATCAGCTGTATACACTCGCGCGTGAGCGAGTCCATCGGCTCCTCGGAATCGAAGGTCAAGGCGCGAGAAATATTCTCTCTTACTCTCCCACTCCGCTTCGTCGACTCGCGTCCTTGCTAGAGCTCGCGGCCTCCGGCTTCCGGCCCTATAACAGCAAGCTTTCTATAGGTAGAGTTTTCTCGAACGCGCGGCCGGTATACGCAGCTTCCTGTTTTACCGGCCTCTCAGTGTATGTATATACACATATACACACACACACACATACATGAGAGTTGCGTATTTTACTTTTGGAGCGAGAGTTTATGATTCTGCTTTCTTTCACCTTGCTTTCTGCGGCTGCTGCTGCTGCTGCTGTTGCTACTTTGGATCTTTATTGCCGAGCAAAAATTCTGTCGGGTTTTGGTTTTGAAACGGGTTTTCGGAAAGGAGTGGAGTCCTGCTTCGTGTAGCACGGATCCAGTTGAAATTCCCGCCCGAGATCGGTTAAAATGCTGAACTGTAAGTTTCCGAGTTACTTAGCTTTCTACCTGGAGTGATTGCTGCTGTAGTTGCTTTATTGTAATTGGTTAATTCAAAATGAATTTAATTTCTTAATTAAAA
This sequence comes from Torymus texanus, assembly GCA_036873485.1. Taxonomy (NCBI): domain Eukaryota; kingdom Metazoa; phylum Arthropoda; class Insecta; order Hymenoptera; family Torymidae; genus Torymus; species Torymus texanus. The sequence continues at coordinate 9,479 of JAYJLV010052804.1, forward strand.
ACCTGATTACTTTTTGTCGAAATAAAAGGAAAATTTGTACGCACATAACCTTAAAAATTTAATTTAATTTCACGTGTTCCCTAATTATTAATATTTTCTTAGATCTCTCAAAATATATTAAAAAAATAAAAACAAAAGATGAAAAACCGTATAAATCTGTTGTGTATATTAATTCACTGAAACACATCCGTGACACTACCAGGTTTCGCTTTCGATAATTGAGCGGTCAAAAAAGGGTTTCCTCGTGTCGAAAACTGTATAATCCGCTCGCGTCTGCCTTCCAGCATACGCTAACTCACCCGTAATTACTATAATCACACAGCGCGCATGCATACCAGTATATACGTTAAGTTTTACGTTTTCATCGGTCCCCAGCGATTAATTATATCGTCATGACGATGCGCGCTCGGGGCAAAAGTTCTCGATCGACTCTATATACACATATGACGATCGTGTCCTATCCCGATATTGGTACAGTACTTGTAGTTTTGTATTATACGTTATGCGAGTCGTAAAAGTGCATCGCTACGATGACTATTAAGAATTCCGTAAGACTTAGTTTTAACGTCTTTATAATTGATGGGAATCTTCGTATATAAGTACAACCGATTTAATGGATCGTATGGTATAAAAAAAAAATTTAGGGTTTCGTTGCGATACCAATATAATAAAAAAAAAGAAATTAAGCAACTTCCTCGACATTGCTGTTACAAAATCAGGCGATGCACAAAATTACCTCTACATATGACGAAACTTTAAATATTTACAGAACAGCCCGCGATATATATTTATACAAACGAAATCATCAACCGCAGCATTTTCCCAACCACTGCGCAACCGTTTCGGCTTCTTTTTTTCTTTCTCTCTCCCTTCCTCCTATATGCGCTCGACTGTATAAAAATTACAAAACCTCTCTTGTGGTTCAAGGCCGAAAAGTCACTCGATTAGTCTCCCCTCTTCTCTTCTATATAAGCGCGTTACGCAACGAAGAGGACAATAAGAATAGAATGAAGAAAAGGCCCTTTAAACCTCCGTAACAGCAGCAACAGCAGCAGGTGAGCTAGACCTGACACCTGCGCCCCAGGGGCTCGTCGCGTCCCTCTCTTTCTCACTATATAGCGAGAAAAGAATGGGAAAAATGGGTGGATCGTAGAGGCACATACAATGGTGTTCAAGTTGTTGAATGGGAGTAATTACATGCGCGGTATGATGGATTTTTTCGTCGAGTCAGGTGTTGATGCAGTTTCGAGTTAGTATATATGTATAGAATGTTTGGATTTGTTTGAGCGGATCGTTGTCGTGGTTACGGATCGCGCGCGCATCGTGACTTTGGTGTATAAGGCGGTAGGCTTTATACTCAGTGCCTCGAGTGGCTTGAAATAAAACTCATCGCATGAATTTGTTTTCTATTTCTTGCTCTTCTTCTGTTACCTTCCACCGTGATACAACGCTGTTGTAATAATGAGCTGTAAACTGTTTGCTGTATACGCACGATATGCGCGACCTTGCCATGCAATATAATGGATTACCAATCAATCAATCAGTCAATCAATCAATCTCCGTCCATCTCGATCTTTCTACACTCATTTACACGTACCAACAATATCTACTGCACTCTTTTTACTTACAAAATCTAATAGAATAATATCACAATGGAACCTTGCGCATCACCTTAGTTTTACTACTACTACGCCATCGATTACAATTACACATGACGAGTCAACTCGAAATTCATTCATTTCGCATACTATACCACGACGCCAAGGCAGCATTAAATTTTTGCAACTCCCTAAGCCTCCCGCGACTTTGTAACATGGGTATTAACTCAAGTGTTGAAAGAAGAGAGCGAGACACCGCCACACGCGCAGAATGAAAGACGCGCCGTCCGGAGTCCTTTGACCTGTGCACGTTCCTCTCGTCGTCGTGCCTGACCCGCGCAACTTTTCTCTCTCTTTCTCTCTGGTACTATCTGCCACCCCCGCGCGTCTCACCCTTCCACCTCAACGCCCTCGCGGACTTCCTCTTCTCGTCTCGACGGCGGCGCCCTTTTCAATTTTAGGAGAGAGGGGAAGCAGCAGTGCCCTTTTCACGTGCGCGCGCGTGAGACGGATGGAAAGAAGCAGGAAGAGGAATGGAGAATGAGAGAGAGAACGAAAGAGACGACGAGAGCGGAGGGAATTTGCAGGTTCAGCGCGTGGATCGACGCGAGCGTGAGGTTCACCTCTTTCAAGACGGTTGGGAAGCTTAATTTTTTTTTTGTTCTTTTTTCTATTCTTAGTATATTTTTGTAGTTTCAGTCATTTTCAGATATAGTTGTAGATGGAGATAGAAATATTTCTGGGAAACGGTAGCTTTTTACGGTGAAAGTAGTAAATTTTAGGTTAGGACGTTTCCTGACAGCATTATTTTGTCATAGACACGTCAAATGTGGAAATCAATCATTCCATCCGAAAGTTACTTTTATATTATTATTGAAACCCATTCATTCTACATTTTATCACGCAAGTAATGAATAAATTTGAAGTCCCAGGTAACCTATGACGTAGTATTTCAGCGATACGGAGATAAACACGACATGTTATTAGTTTATAATGTAAACTCGCGCGTAGTCCTAGATTTAAGACCGTGTCGTATAACGTTATTCTACATTTATGACCGGCGTAAAGTGACAATTTTTACCAAATAACTGCACTTCTAGCCATTTAATGAGATGACTTCAGTGTTATAACACCACTTCGATTATCTCAAATTTATTTTATGACCGTCATAAACATGCTGATCGACGTCACACAACACGTGACGTCCTATATAGCTTCCGCTGCCAGCGAACAACGTCACAGACGAACTACTTATCCAATCTTTATGTGAAATATCATTTCCAAAGTTATACTCTTACTGTGATGAATCTCCTAATATCAACCAATTAAATTTAATTAACTACCCAGGCCAAATATTGAACCACGTCGGGGGCGAATCAAATTTACCGGCTATTTAAATTCCATTGTATCCGCTATTATCTCTCGTCCTCTCTTTTTCATTCTCATTCCTACTTTCTCTCTCTATCTCTCCCTCTCTTTTCGTGTGATCCTGATTGAAAGTGCCAGGCGGATTATAACGTGTGCGCGGGGAGTCGTCAGCGATTTTAAAACATCAGAGACTCGCGCGAGAACAAAGCGCAAAAAATAGATAGAAAGACACGCGAGCAAAAAGACAAGAGAGAGAGAGAGTCAGGCGTATATACGCGTGTTGCTACTGCCCCGTTCTTTTTTTTCCACGTCACCTTATTTTTTCTTTCGCCCCGGCGCCCTCCGCGCACTATTATGAAGCCGTTTTGGCAAAGGCAACGCCGGCGTCGTTCCTTGTTCCTTTTGTACGTTTCTCTCTCTCTGCTTGTGTTTTTTTTTCTCTCTTTCTTTTTCTTTTTTTTGCTTCATTCTAACGCCGCGACTGACACTCGCGCGTATTAGTTTTTAATCGGGCCGAATTAATTTCCGCGAGTGCGCCGCTAAAAGCTATTGTGCGAGGGAGTGTGTATAATTGGTGTCGACGTGTAGCGCGCTCGTATCTGAATGCGTGAAGTCTTTAGAAAAAAATTCGGGTATTCAAAGCACGGCAACGGCGTGTAAGGTTGTAATGAACGTTGGAGAGAATTTTTTTTTTGTATTTTATGGTGCTTGAATGCGTTTTTTGTTCGACACATTGTGGATTGTTCGTATATACGGAGTGGTGTGTAAATAAGTAATGGGGAAGACGGTGGGAGCAATGGAAATTTTGATGAAAGGAGAGTGTATTATTTTTGCACGATGAAATGTTTATTCAAAATTTTTAAATCAACTGGAATATATACAATTACACTATTTCATTAAACTTCTGTTGTTATACTTTATAACAGGTTTTTAATTAGATTTTCTTTTTTTTATTACAGGTGAGTTCAGAAACTGTCGCACTCTGGTATCCTTCGGGTCACGTGAGTTATTTATTGCATGAATTTTAAGTATCGAATAGAGATCGTTAACCATTCTAAACCTAAAAAAGAATCAAATTTTAATAAACCCGAAATCCATCAACGACAGCAACGTGCATTTCATATTATAATATCGTCATGTGACGAAAGTGTATCTCGCCTCGAAAAGAAAACCGTATCGAAACCTCACGAAACACATTCCGCGGGCTCTCGAAAAGAAAGGGAAATCGGACGACATAACGTTCGCTCATCGTATACGAAAAAAAAAAAAAATAAAGAACTCGCTCGTGAAAGAAAGTGGCACCGAGAGCGACTCACTCTCGCGTATGTGTCTCTTTCTTTCTCCCTACGGCCAGACGACACAATCGATATTACACGTCTGACGGACAGAAGTGGGACGTGCCGTGTGTGTATATATGGGAGAGAGAAAGAGAGAGAGAGAGAGAGAGAGAAAAAAGCGACGGGCGGGAGAAACAATGGGGGAGACACGCGCAGGATTATCAGCCGCGCGATCTCTCTCTCCCTCTCTCTCGCCGACGTTGAACTTAAACGCCTCTAAGGTTTCGGGTGTGCGTGCGTCTGCGCGTGCGTGACGTAATCGCGACGCCCTTTTGGCGCTTTTTTTGGGATTCTTTTCGGAGTTGTTTTGTTTTTTTTTTCTGGAGGGAGGGGAAATTGGACAGGGATTACCGGGCAAAAAAGTAACTGAGCTTTTGTTGCAGTGGTGGCTTTTTTCTGGAGAGTGTTTTTAACAAAGAGTTGAATAATTTTGAAAATTTTTTTCTCTGTTGGTAATAATTCAAGATTTTTTTGACACGTTTTAAGAGTAAATTATCATAGTCAAAGCTAAAATGTCACATATAAGACAGATAACATTCCTGCCGTAATTTATATATTTTTATTTTAATAACTGTAAATAAATTCAAGCCTATAAATATTTCTTAACGAAATTATTATTCAAAAACTAACCTTCACTTTTCGCATAAATTATACATTTCCATTCTGTATCGCTGTACTGTGCAGCTATACTGAAATTCACTTTCATTTCAATATCTTCGATATACCAAACTAATCAAAAGTAGCCACGATTAATTTTTCAGAGGCTCAAATTTCCAAACAATATCACTTTAATTCCCGATTTATTTCTCTTCTAATCTCCAACCTTCGCCTCTGATCCCCTCGATCGAAATTTCGAGGCGCCGCTAATGCCTTTGCAGTCAGACCGTCGCCGTCTTAAGCCACCAATCTGGTTTGCTGCAACGCTGATTAGTCGAGTCGTCTCTTCACTTTCGAAGTGAGAGGAAAAGGTAGCAATCACCTTTTTTGTCTTCGCGTGCTCGAGAAGTAAAGAAAAAAGTGTCAGTTCATCCGTTACGCGCGGAGAGAGCCTTTGATTCATCGTGTAACATTGAGTAACGCTCTTTGCTTACTCTTTACCTTACAATCTTTTTCAGCTGTTATACTCACGATATGATAGTATATTTACTGTATATAATATACTCAACACTGCAGTACCAAAATATATATCAAAACCAATGGGCACGCCGCGATGAAATAAACCCGGGACGCCTATTAGTGCTTTTTTTTTAGCCAACCGCTTTCGTGCGTGCAGATTTTATGGATTCAATAAAGCTCTTAAAGTCCGAAATATTTCCCTCTCTCGGCTCACTTTTACCCTCGCGTGATTGCGCTTTTTTCGCCGGTAGTATGGGTAGAGGTAGAGTAGGAAAAACCGTCATTGCGGCACGAGCAAAAACGGAGATGAGTTATCGATTCCCCCCCTGCGTTCACGCAGTCGGCGTCACGTCCGTTCTAATCCCGAAAATATTAGATTTTTTCCCAGCGAAAATTGTATCGAAAAGGGGCAACGGCGGACGTGACTGTAATATTCGTAAACACACGTGCCACATGAGGGTAAGACAAAAAAAAGTTACTCTTGTTATATACACTGTTGACACTGTAAAAGCTTTTAATGAAGAATATCATCTGCGAGATTTACACGCCATATGTCATTCTAACCTATAAAATTGATATATATGCTTTCGCGACGCATCTCTTAGCAATTAACGTCGCGAGCGCATAAAAGTCAATTACTCCCAAAACCATAACGCGACGCAAACTCTCCGCGTTGACACTGACCCTAACCTCACGCATACAAGCGTTTACTGTTCAACATCTCTCTCTCTCTCTCTCTCTCTCGCTCTCTCTCTCGCTCTTTCTCTCTCTCTCTCTCTCTCTCTCTCCCCACAATCAGCGAGATTAGCAATCTCCCCGTAAATTAAACGGCTCCTTCGTAATCTCCCCGCGGCTGCTGCAAAATTGCATTATACACCGCGAGAGAGAAGAGAGAGAGAGAGGATCACAACTTGCGTCATCCCCTCCGCGAAATTGTCGTCTCGTGAAATCCGCGAGAAAGCTTCTTCTTCTTCTTCTTCTGCAGCAGCCTTCAATTACGACGATCTTTCCCCGTTTTTCTCGTGCATCGCGTGGGTTTAGCCTTAGCGATTATGCGAGGAGGAGAGGGAGAGGGTAATTGATATTTCGAGAGCGAGGTGTGGAATCCGATAATGCGATAATCGCTGCGGTTGGATGATGGGAAATGCCCGTAAACTGGTCGAAAAGTCGTCAGGGATGAGGTTGTGTAATGTAAATAAAAAGGTTGTCATTACGTTGTTTTGCAATGGATATATACAAGACTAGTATGGTTAGATTTAATCATGCGTATTAGAATGGTTCAATGATCAAGCTCACGTGACAATTTAATAATGATGAGAGTATATATCTTATTGTACGAGTTAATTTTATCTGTCAAGTCTATATTCGTAAAAAGAAAGATATTAAAATAATTTTAATTGCCTATTTTACGCATGGTTTGTCGTTTCAATGGACTCTATCGTATTATAAAGTAGCCATAGAACTCGTTTGAAAAGTCAGAATTTCACCTAAGCGTTCACGCCCTCTTTTATTCACGCATACAATGGCTGCGGCATGCCGTAAAAATTTCTACATCCTTACCTCAAATTACAGAGTAAAATATATTAGGTAATTGAATTACTGTAATCTTACCTTAATAAAAACACTTTTATTCAAAGCGACGTTGCAGAGCCGAGAAAGTTTCGCCTCCTGATGTGCATATTATATATCTTTAATTATCAACTTTCATCGGTCAATGCGAAATTATTGAATTTTATGTGTAATTAATTCCTTCGACTATATACAAAATACTGTTACTTTCTAATAAAATTTCATTTATATATTCATTATTTCTTCGTCAAGGTATATAGAATATATGTAGAATAAAGGAAAAACATTGTACTTCTAGACGTCACTAATTGCAAACTTTTAGATTCTTTTTTTTCTTTTTTTGGTCTAGTAACTTTCTTTACATCAAACGAGTTTATCACAAGTTTATTACATTTTTACAGCTCGAGAAGCATGAACGTTTTAATTGCGTTTGACTTTATAAGGTGTTAATTCAATTCAGTTTGTTTTATATTAATTAAAAAGAGATTATAACCAGCACACACACATACACAGGAACAGTTTATATTTACAACTCCAAAGTGATTGTGCACTTGCGTCCAGATGAAAGCTATAGTATATGTACAATTTAGCAAAGTAACGCGTACCATTAAATTCATAAAGCAATCAAAACTATTTCCTTCTTCGCAAAAACAACTGGAAATTTCTCAAAAAATTGTCCAATTCCAGCTACCAGTATATATACTTTCCCCTTCGTCCACGTCATCTTTCACATCTCAAACAACAATCGTTCAAAATCTTCAACAAACATTACACGAGGTATTTCCCAACAATTACCCAACCCCGTCGCTTTTGCGCGAGCGCTGGCAAAAACAGCCTCGATACTTACTGTATACACGAAGCCACCTACGATATATATATATACACATACACACGTACACATGTCATCTTAATAACGTTTATTATCGTTCGTCGGGACTGCTGCTGCCGTAGCCACGAAACGAGAAGAGACTCGAAATTCCTGATTGTTATTTTTACGTAAAAAGCTACTTGCTCTGCGTCGGTTACGCAACGTACGTTGCGGTTGAGAAACGTTATACACACATATACGCGTGCGTCTTTCGCGTATATACACGTGTGGAATTAAATAAATTGTAGTAGTGATTCGTACGTGAATCGATTCTAGTGTGATATGATTCTGTTTTGTCGACATTTACGCGAAAATTATTGTCGTTTCAGTCATGTATCGAGCTTACAGATGTGTGATATAATCGATAAGCATATTATCTGAGTGGGTCAATGCCAAAATTAGAAACGGGAAAGTTTCGAGCGCTTTGGAATTCTAATTTCGTTTCTTTCGGCGCAGAATCAAGAAAGCCATTCTCTCTCAAGTTATTCGAATGTAAATTGAATATTAAATATCCACGTGCATAATTGAACTGAAATGTCTAGACGTAATTGATTTATTTACGTTTTAATATCTACGTATACTACTATATTATCAATATTTAGATATTGTTTTTTAATAATATTGAATTTAACGCATAAATTATTATTATTATTATTATTATTAGTTATTTTGTGAATTTTTCAACTCAAAATACTTTAAATTTCTATAAATTATTAAAAAATATCATTAAATTATAACATAGTAATAATTGCAAAACGAAAAAATTATTAAATAAAAGATGATAAATAGACAATCAACTCTAAAATATATCCTACCAAACAAATAATTATTTCACAAAACGCAAATAAGTCAAGTCCAAAGTGGCATTTCCCTCGTCTCTCGTCCCATTCCACTTTTCACATACACATATACACACTTGGCGCTAATAATTTGACTCTTGTTACCATAACGCCCGGCAAAAACCGATTTCCTGCCGACCCGCATTTTCACAAACTTTCATAAAGGCGACACATCTCGCGCTCTCAACCGTTGACGAATGGCCCGTCCATCCTCGCGAAAATACATTATTCGTCATTCGCGCGCGTGTGCGCGTCGTCCTTTCACTTCCCACGCGCATGGAAAAAAAACGCGCGGGAGAGTAAGAGAGAGAGAGAGAGAGACTTTTAAGAGAGAGAACGATGAGGTTTCAGTGTATAGGAGACAGACATGCTTCTTATTGTAAGTTTGGATTTATTACCAGTTTTTTAACATTATATTTTTGTTGTATACGCGAAAAGTTAGCTTATAATTCTGTTAACTATGTACCATTCAGTAATAATTGTTATTGATACTATATTAGTATAGATTACATCAAATCATTCATCCGTAAGGGTCTGATTTTTTTCGAAAATATTCGACGATGTCTTAACCTGTCTAGACACTTGATTTAGCATCCATTAGTAATTCCAGTAGTAACCCCTCTCCTCCTTGTGTAAACTCTAAAGGTGATAGAAATGACCGGTACCAGAGAAATTTGGCTTCTCTTCGTGTATAAGCAATATACATATATACGAAACCGGAATTCATCCCACTGAAACTCATGAATCAAGGCTTCGTCGTATACCTTTGAATTTTCGTTCGATAATCGATTACAGAATCTCACCTATGTGAAAGCTGTGCATCTAATGGTTGAATGTAACAATGTGCTATTTGTAATCCCCAATAGCTGGGTTTTAACAGATTCGATCGCTAAGCACACGCGGTATTATTGTCATTGTAATAGTTTAATTGAGTGGCGGTCGATTAATCAATATTAATCGGTATATTAGTTTGTAAACAGTGAGTATGAGAGATTCGCTTTGAGAGTTTGACCTCGATTTAATCGTAATCTTTGAACATTGTTGTGAAACAATGAATTGATGGTTTTGCAGTATACTCGTAGAGTCTAGAATTCAATGTTGCATTTCAGTGAAGAAGTTTCTCATCTAAATATATATTCTTATTTAACTTCCCTGGTAGAAACGTTAACGATGCGTTGGCTAATTATTGGTTAATTTTGGAGATAAAAACGTCACACTATCATTA
>JAYJLV010052814.1:0-19396 GCA_036873485.1 Torymus texanus
TTCTTCGTTATTAATTTTTATTTCTATTTTGTCAGGAACACTATCTATGTAATTTCCGAATGTTAAGTACACTGTCTATATATATATATATATTTTTAAATATTAATTTATGAATAAAGTTGCAATACAGTAGATGTGGAGAAATTCGAATGAATAAATTTAGAAACAATATAGAAATATAAGTTATCAACAGTTTTATTTTAACAATAATGTTGAAAAAGCTTTCTTGTTAAACAGTATAAGTTTTAATTTAAATGTTTTGCATATAATTTGAATAACTAATTTCAACTAGAGAAAACGGGCTTTTATTTATTTGTTTTATTTTTTTATTAATAGAAACGTATGTTATTGAGTAGTTAAGCAAAGAGAATACGCTAATAAATCACTAAACTCCGCATCTGTATTTGATGAATATTTTAGTGCACTTTTGTTAGTTAACTTTAAATATCGTAACTTTAACACAAATAATTATTTAACTAATCTCATTAAATGTTAATTCTTTTAATAGAAACGGTTCCCTTTAATCTTATTTTATATACTTTTTCAAGCAAAACTAAATTTGTATGTTCATAATAGAACTTTTGAAAACGATGGATTTACTATTGTAGCTATATTGCTATTTTCACATCTTAAAATATGTTTAAGGAAAATCTATGATCCGAAAGTAACTATACTTTCCAAATAAGTTAAAAAATTATCAATTACAAAGTTGTTCTTCAATATCAGCTGTCTCGTGTACTAGTAGAAATCTTATACTAATTTGTGTAACATTTTGGTGCTCTTATGATTATGATTCGGTTCGTAATAAAAAATATATGAGACAATCTAAAAAGTTATGATAAGCAAACGATACATATATGAAAGTGATTATAGTATTAAATTTATTATGTTATCCTAGTACGTTAAGAAATTTAATAATAGTCGACTTGTGCTAATTTGAAATCTCGTCAAAATCAATTTATGACTTAAATACTTATGTATATCAAATTAAAGTTCCAGATAAGTCCTGTAAATATCAGTAGTGTTGAAACTTATTTCAGCAATTTTCTCTCATGTAGAGATGAAACTCATAGTCGATTCGTACAGTAATCATTTTATTTGAAAAAATTAATTAAGGAAACTGAATAATAACAATGTTTCAAATTACAATAATAAACTATTTTAAATTATTTGTTATTTGTATATATACATTTAGTTTTATGCATTTAAAATGTATGTTTGAGTTCAATAAATAAAACATACAAGTTTACTTTTGATATAGGGTCAACTTTAAAAAAAAAAGCTTTTTTGTGTAACTGCAATACCAATAACAATAACTCTCTATTTCATTTTTAGATTTTAATTACCTTTTACTATATAATATCATATTTCCTTTTTTATTGCTTATTGTACTTGAAAGTAAACAGAAAAACAATATGACCAACAATTTATTTATATGATGCTACAAATAACTAAATAATCTAAGAATTAGTTTTCTTTTTAAAAAAAAGTTTTTCCTCAACGTCTTTATTAATTAAGTGGATTACTCAACAAGTCAGTAATTGGTAGCTTCTACAAAAGATGAATTTAAAATTTGTTCATCCCAATACTGATTTCGGCCACAATCTTATGAGCTACAAATTTGTTTAAAAAATGTATAAAATATGATCTACATACATATACTGTAACATTACTTAATTTTAATAAACTATTATGTAAATTGAACATTATACTTTTTATTATAACCCAAATTTTAAACAACATTCTAATTAAACACATAAATAAATTCGTTGAAAGTTAAACTAAATCCTTCTGGGTATCTATAAAATTAATAATTAAAGCCTTAATCTACCTCAAAACCTGCAATAACAACGAAACCACTCGCATCACCCAAAAACAGATACTTTGTCGACCAATCGCCTCGACCAAGTAACTCTTCGCATGCTCTCACCCATATATATATACACATACACCAATACCATCCCGCATCACTCGTACTTGGCGCTGATTTTCCTCTCGCCGCAGGCCCACACCGCACAGCTGGCCGCACACACTCGCGCGCGCGCGGGCTTCAAAGCCCCGAAGACGAGAAAAGAAAATCGCGGAGCGGCCTGCACGCGCTCGCGAGCCAACGAGCCAAGAGAGAACGCCGCAGACAGAGAGAGAGAGAGAGAGAAAGAGAGAAAGAGAGAGAGAACACACACGCATCAGACAGTCGGGCTCGGGCCAAGGGACGTGGTGGACCATGCGCCAACTCCAGCGTAGTCGCCACCACCAGCAACATCAGCATCACCACCACTACCATCATCATCACCACGTGACGCGTGTGCGCGGGCGTAGATAGATGGGCCGGTGCTGCCGATTTTCCGCCGATCTCGTGGAGTAAGAGTGCGTGGAGATAGAAAGAAGATCCTCTCACGTGCGAGTAATTTGTGAGAAATAGAGGAAGAGTGAAAGTTCCAGGAAAATAAGCGCGGGTGTGCATGCTTATTTGCAGTAGGAGTGCGCGAATATGTGCATCTGCTGGGAGAGATAGCGAAGATCGTTGTGCGAAGGGCTGGGAGAGAGCATCTTCAGGTGTGTACTTTGAGTGAGAACGTGGAGTGTTTGCTTTTTTAATTATTAAAAATAATTAAGATTATTCATTGGTTGTTATTGAAGAATGTTACTGAGTATGATACGTACTGTTGTAATTGTGATTTAGTGCAATGGTTTTACGTATGACAAAAGTCGAATTGGTAGTTGTGAGGCAGTACCATAATTTAAGAATATATTTTTCAATGCAATAAAATAATTTTGTGTAATTAAACGTATTTATTCTAGTCTAATAGGTAATAAGTTGATTTCCATAGTCCTATTACTATTAATATTATGCAAATAAGTAATTGGTATTATTCAATTCTAAAAGTAAGAGACAAAGCTTTTAAATGTTCGAGATATAATAATGAATATCATTTTAAAACCTAATTTATAGTATAAGTGAAGCAATAATACAATAGACGATAATGTTAATTATAGCTTTTACATTGTCATACAACAATTAATTGGTATTTGTTTCTTTATGCTATATGTAGCTATCGTTCGTCATATAAAAAGAACAGATATAATTTTGTCAAAGCTCGAAAAAAAATTTCTATTTTTAAATTTCTAAACTGATACATCTATTGAATAATCGTTTGAATAAGCAATTATATACGAAAACAGAATTGTATAAAAATTTTATTTCCATTTTATTTCAAGTTTTATTTTATTTTGTCTTTTAAATAACGAATATTTTTAAATTATTTTTTTTAATTTTCTTGGTAATCCAATTTCGATATATTACAAATATTGATAATTATAAATTATTATTGCAATACTAGAACAAGAAAACAGGAAATGATATAAAAGACACGTTAAAACGCTAGAAAATAAAAAAACAATTGCAGCACAAGTACATACTCGTTTAATAAAATTATTTTATCGCGAGCCATAACGTTTCTGTCAATCCGTCCTCGTAATTTTTCTACTCTCTCTCTCTCTCTCTTTCTCTCTGTAGCTTTTCCGCGGGGCGAAAAACCTTTTAACATAGCAGGCATTCGCGTCTTGAAGTTGAAATACAAGCAGCGAAACTAAGTAACGAGGTCAATGCCTCCGCGAACATAAACGTCCGACACCCGTAAAAAAAACGAGAAGGGGGATGATCGACGGACGAGGACGCGAATAAGAACACATAACATTTTTAACTTTTTTAATACTCCATAACAAAAAAGCTCCAATTTTTTTTATGCTTCGGCCTAAATCTCGACCACGCGAGTTTATACATATACCGAAAACATAATAAAACCCATTATTCTAACGCAAGAAAGCCGTTCGAGCGGCCGAACGAAAAAAAAAAAACAAAGATAACATCGCAGACACCGGGAGAGAACGATGGGGGGGAAAGAGTAAAGGAAAATCACTCGGCACTTTGATCCGGAAATATAAAGGGAGCGAAAAGAAAAGAGGCATCGGCGGAATTTTTAGCCACGCCGAGCGTGAGCCGCACGGCACGAGCCATCAATCGCCGCGTCGCGAGAGAGAACGAGAAGAGAGGAAAGTAATTTTTAAACGGACGTCATATGTATATATCTCTTCTTCTTTTTTTTGTTACTTCTTTTCAGAGCGACGGAGACGAGTTTGTGCGTGTAGCAATTTGCGCGCCCTGGACTCGTCGATGACTGTGACGGGATCGACAATCCCGATGTCCCGATCATCATGACGTCTAATGCGATCAGGAACATACGTAGGAAGAAAAGCTCGCTTTGCGAGGTGAAGGTGGCTGTGATTGGTGCGCCAGCTGTTGGCAAAAGTGGTATGTGTGATGTTTGCTGATTTACTTTTCTATTGTTGTGTTATCATTGCATGAATTCATTTTTAAAGGGTTAATTGTTTGGTAATAGTGCATAAACTTGTTTTTGATGCGTATCATGTTTTTACTATATAAAATATAACTTTTTCATAAATTAATGAGATAATTTGAAGAATTTCGATAAGAATGTAACGTGTACTCTCTATAGCTACAGTTTGAATTACATATAAATTGATAGTTCACCGATTAATTTATATATACTCATTTTTGCATTTTGTGAGTTGATAATTTCAAGCATAAGCTGTAATGTCTCTACACGTGTATAGAAAATGCGAATACAGTTGGCAAAGACCTTGGGTTATAAGATTCACACTTGCATCTCCGAGATTCAATGATTTCATAGTCGATATATGTTTCTAATCGAAGATCGACCGATACAGCAGGGTTTTCAGTACAAAGGTACTTCTTAGTCTCAATTTTCCTTGACCTTTCTTCTCATTACCTTCTCCAAATTCGATATTCTTCGTATCGGTAATGGATCGTCCAGCGCGATAGCTTGCAATGACATTGTTTGCACTTTCGACAATTCCTGTGCTACAATTGTATGAAATTAGTTCTTGCACTTGAAAATGTAATTATGTAAGAGCTGATTCATATTTATCATTTTACTATAATGAAAGTCTACTTCTGCCAATCCGGAAATATCATCTTTTAAAACATTAAAGTGGTATATATATTTAACTAATTTTATTTGGTATGAAGAGTCATGTCGCACAACATTTAATTGATACAATTAATTCACATAAATAGCTTAGTTCGCTTTAGACTGCAAAAATGTCTAATTTCGAAGCATAAAATCTGAAATCACGCCAAAAACGTTAAATTGTGTAAAGCTGCAATTTTAAATTATGCATTTTATTTGTCTTACCACAAAAATGTACGTTCAGCTTTTATTTAAGTTTAAAATAAATTTTTTTAACATCCTATTCAAACAAAAATACATCACAAATATATTTTACATCGATATTAAATAACCATACGCCAGTATTAAAACAAACAAACAATATAATAAAAAGACTATTGTTATTTGTGTCAACAACTTATCACGGAAAAACACCCCAAAACAGTAATCAACAGCAATAGGGAAGAGCCAGCCTGGCAGCCAACTAACAGTCTCAAAGTGTGTGTATATATATATATATATATATATATATATATATGTGCCTGCAAAACGAGATTTCGCACTGAAAATGACGTCGACGAAAACGACGCGCTGCTTACGAGGCTTCTCTCTCTCCCTCTCTCTCTGTCTCGGAAGTAAGCGGAGAAATGAGCGTCGGCGGTTGCCCCTGAGCTAAGCCAACTCCCGCGCGCGTATTTTCGGTAATGGCACGTGTTTAAGGCACCCCCGCTCGGGATAAATAATTCCGTCACTTCTCTCCTTCTCTCCGTATATCCTCTCGTACGTCGCGCATTCTAAGTCGAAATCGTGCCCGCACCTCTTTATCCCGCACTTTCGTATCTCTTGTTGCTTCATTGTAATATCGATACGTTCATTCACTTTACGGTAATCTCTCGATTTGTGCATCGGCCTCTATATCAAATTGTGGTCTCTATTAATAAAGGTTTCGATCGTTCGTGAAATATTTGGTATTATTATCGAGCGTTGACTATGATTGTTTACATATTTATATATTACATACGGTTTAATATAAAAAAAGCAGTATAAAAGCTTATGGTCCAAAAAAATCGCTGATTATTTCGGTAAATACTACTCATATGGTTCCCTAGAACTCTAAACTTTGTTGTTAATTCTTTATTTTTTTTGTTCATACTTCTTCTTAACCATTCTTTCTAAACTTAAAATTAGACCTCCAATCATTCTTCAATTCATTCCACCATACTCACCAATCACGCTTCCATAATTATCAAAACACTCTCAATCAGCCATAATCTCCAGTCATTCCTTATACCTCGTCTCAACCTTTATATTACCAACACCACAACCCATACACCTCATCGCCCAATAAATCCCAACTCAGTGGCACACTCTACACGCGTCTGCATAGGTATATATATTTTCCCGCGATCTCACTCACTCTTCTCGACCGATCGTTCTCGACAGCTGCATAGAGAAACTCAACTGCATAGATCTCGCATGCTCGCGTATTACACGTATGGCTATTTATAAACGGCAAGCGTGTATGCGTGCACGCTTTCGACGAGTCAGAGTTAGTATATGTGTGTGTGTGTGTGTATATATATATATATATATATATATACAGTTCAGTCTATACTCCCTGAGCTTGCACGAAAGAGTGAGGGAACAAGCAGCCTTTTAAAATTTCCCGCGGAAACAATCGTGCGAAAAAGGCACGCGAAAGAGAAGAGAAAGAGAAAGAGAGAGAGAGAGGGGAGAGGTTAGCGCATTCCTGCGTGTATAGAGTGAGCGAGCTTGGCAGACCGCCCGTGTGCGCGAGAGTCTTTTCAAAATTCCTTCTTCCTAAATAGAGACATTAAATTAGCGAGTTTACAAGCGCAAGCTTGCGAACGCAATGAAAGTCACTCTTTAGCGAGCGTCTTAGTACTTACCTGCGGGAACGTGGTCTTGAGGAGGTTTAAGCGTTGGTAATTGAGTTTGATTCTGGTCGATTTGGTTGAGGACAGAAATGAGAATTTTGGTAATCCGATGAGGGATTTTACTTACGTTTTGTGTCTTTATTTTTTCATTTTTTTTTATATGAAGATAGACTATATATAATTATTTATACTTTCCAGAATGAATTATCATTTTCTTGTGAATGAAAATAATATCACACAAACTTTATTTCGATTAATTTTTTTTAAATAAAATGTTATTAAACCTAAACATTTTCTGAAAAAATATCCATGGTACTTCAATTTTCTGCCAGAAGTGTAAAACGCTTTTTTCAACCTATTTTTCGCATTTAATGGTCGCAAAAATGGTCTCCTTTTTGTACCACCTGTTAATTCGACATTTTAATACCAATTAAAATAGCTAGCCGACAAAGCCATTAAAAATCTAGTAACAAGCGGTTTGTTAGAACGACTTGCGTGAGAGAGAGGTGAAGTCACATCGCCAAATAACGTTTTTCATTTATATCTTATATTTTTTGTTTATATCTGATCAACATATCTCTTGAAGGTTAATGTTGTTCAATATATCATCAAATTATCATGAAATTTCACTGTAATAATTTTGAGACTACGGTCAATCCATACGACGGAAGTTGGTTATTGTAAAAATCCATTTTATGCCCATTTTCAATGAAGCGATTTATGCCACTAATAAGATATATTCATTAATGTATTGCTTCTCTAACTTCTCATAATATATATAATTTTTCTTTATACATATCAATATTTCTTTAATTAATAATGGTTTATTACAATTTCCAATCAAGCACACCCATAAAATCGTATATCCAATTCCTTTACCCAGAATTTCAATTCTGAAATGTTGAATAAAATGTCGGACTTACTCAACAATTCCCATAAAATTACACTAGTTCGTCGAATACCTACAATTCATTAACGATAAAATAACTATTTTTTTTTTATATCCTACATCATAAAACCTTCCCATTAATTTATGTATTCATGTTCACTTATCGCCAACCTTTTTGCTACCATAGTTTTATTATTAGAAAACCGCAACGTTCATAAAAAGAAACATCTGTATATTCATCGACACACCGACCGAATTTGCTCCAATAATATATACCTATACACTGATCTTATCCACGCAGTGCTAATTCATACACTGCGTGTGCTAGCAAACCGAAATACATAATAGAAATCTCGCATTCGAAACGAGGTGGCACCTCGTATAGGTAATCGACATCGAACTTGCCTCATGCTATAGCTCGCGCGATTTCTCTTCACTCGAGCGGCTAGATAATGTATTTTCAGCGAAGACACGTTACCACGCCGCGATAAGGCTCTATTTCCGGCTCCTTCCTCGTCTCTTTCTCTCTCTCTCTCTTTCTCTTTCGTTTCGGTCCGTTTTCCGATCTCTCGAACCTCACGCGTGTCCCGTCCCATTTTTCATTCGTGGCCTACACATAGTCCGTACAGAATTTTCCTTGGATTTTACATTAACCCATATGTACTGACAGAATATCGTGGTTTTTTTTTTCATGGTGATATAATAGGATATGTGACTACTAGAGTATATTTATTTTGTTTTCGCAGCTCCGTTTCTCTTTCTTGATAGGCGTATATAACGTGCGTACGCTGGTCGTCGCCCACTATTAAGGCGCTCGGATAATTTATGTGATTCTTTTTCCGTTACAGCGTGCGCCGGTTAGTAAAGTATTGCGCGTTTTAATTTTAGACGAGCGATAGGTTCGTTTTTTTTTCTTTTCAATAAATTTCATGCTGGACGCTGTAGAGGCCGATGGATGATGGCGAGGCTATAGAGTGATTTTTTTGTTTGTATTCTCTCATGAGGAGATTAGTGAGATAAATGGTTCTTCATTTTTATTATTTTACTGATTGGTACAAGTCTACGTGTTAAACTTTTCTTAAACATTGGCTATTTTCATCCTATTATTTTCGAGATGAAACGACATTTTAACTGGCCAATCTAAAATTGTTTAGCAACTATTTTTTAAAATACTTTTTCACCTAATTAATATTAATAAATTGATAAAACAATAACAAACGACTTGTGAACGTGACTTTTCCTCAAGTTAGTCGAATTCGAGAATGATGCATATAGTTAGAAATCGATAAAGCACTCGAATGTGGGCCAAACAGTATGTGTTTCGAGCTTTTCGACTTAATATCCTGTTATTCTAAGAATATGTTGCACCGGCTCATGTCAGTCACGCGTCGATGCTTGAAATAGTGGAAGCGGATGTGTTTTTTTATTTCAAAATATTATTTGGGAAACAGTCTTTCGCACTCGGCTTGAAGGTGGGCTTAGAAAACGTTTATTGGTTTCCACTGCGCAAATATTTAGTCTGTAGTATATTTCGGAAATTGAATCATTCACGCTCGTCACGAACGATGAAAGCTCACATTTCCATTTGAGAAATAACTTGATGATGGATTTATGAATTTTATTATATAGATCAATAAACATTAATTTCTTTCGTTCCACATAGTCTCTTGACGACCAGCTACACTTCGGTTTAAGAATTGAGCAAAATTTTCATTACGGTAATCTTATACGCCGTTAGTAGTTATTCTGTTTGTCGCTGCAGGCTCAATTTCCTTATTCTTATTGAATTTTGCATAAGTAAACATATAAATATTGGCTGTTTAATTTTTTAAATTTTTGACAAGAAAAGTCGTTCTATGATAGTTATGTTCCGATATTTTTAGTGTGAAAAATCATATTGAATCGCATACCTAGGAAGAACTAGATAGATATTTTTTACTTGCTCATAATTGTTTCTTTTGCAAAGAAATTTTTGCAAGAAAATATTTGTAAGTAAATTACAATAAAGGAAATGTATATAGAAATGTATATAACATCGTCTTCTTCAGCTGAATAATCATGCAGTTAAATATCAATCAAGTACATCACCAGCTCTTAACCGATTTTATTTTTGCTAATATAACATGACTCGTCTACTAGAATTTTTTTTTTAAAACTTACTGCGTAATGAAGAAATCAACCTCTCTTTTACCAAAAAATTTCGAATTTTCTCTTTATAACACACCATACAACATTTCACGTCTAGTAACCCTGTAACCGTCAACCAACCAATCACGTCCCGAAAATTAATATAGAAAATGATTACACCAACGTGTCCACTCGAATATTCATCTAACCCATTTCAGCCCGAGACCAGCGAACTTCCGTCTCTACATAATACCACCAAGCAGCGACCAAAACACAATTACGCAATATTCCTCTACGTAATAACTCATATACCCATATACACACACACATACCACCACTACCGCTACGAGAATCCATCAGAAAAAAAAATCAACCATCAACCGCAGACTAGCGCGGAAGCGACAGGCGTACACGATATCGGCGCTAGATCGGCACGCGCGTGCACTTACATATACCCGCGCAATGTTTATGCGCGCCGCGAGGTTCCGCGGTGCTCGCGGGTTTCCCCTCCGCACACATACACGCGTTTGTGCGGGGTAAAAATAGTGCGGTACACCGCGCGTGCAAGAGCGAGCGAGCGAGTGAGTAAAGCGGGTCACTAGGCTGAGCGAGGCCCGTTTCGAATTTGCAATGTGCCTTCTCCTCTTCCTCCTCCTCCTCTCGGTGCCGCGCCCTTATTTTCCTCTTTATTTCCTGCCAGCTTTCGTCTCTTGTGTGTGTTTGAGGAGAGTTGACTTCGGCGTCGATCCGTTTATTGTCGCGCTCGTTATGAGTGGAAACAGAGTCGCGGCCGATGGGTGATGATGGCTGGGTATGAGTATATAGTTTTCTGGTAGAGGAGGGTATTGTCTATATACTTTATTTCATGAAATGCGAAGTTTTGTCTGGGATTTTATTAATATGGTTAAAAACATTCGAACAAATATTTCATAAAATTACTTTTTTAATTATTATTATCATATGTAAAAAGTATTATGTTTACTTCCTAGATCTTAAAATATGTAACCGCAATATTAATTGGATACAGCTTTAGAAATAGTACAATTATTATAAATATCGATATCAGTTGAGCAGTTCTAGCAAATGTTATATCTTTTTTTCTTTTATAAATTTAACTTAGCTCTAAACTACTCATTTGCTACACAAAAATAATGTTGTATCATTTAACTTGGTTTTTTGGCAGAGTATCAAGTGCCTCTCATTAATTTGTGTATATGTATAGATATATAACAATCATGATTTTATAAGATAAAAATTCTAAAACGACTTTCATTTTGTTTCAGCCTTAATAGTTAGATTTATAACAAGACGATACATCGGAGAATATGATCATCAGCCAGGTGAGCAATATTTAATTGTTTTCGAAAAATTCTCATTCGAACTCTTCAAAAAACTTTACTCTAGATATTTCTTTATTTCCAATATTATATATGCGCTATATCGAATAGTTTGAAATTTTTTCATTTGTTTTGTGTTTTAAAATGCTATATGTACAGATGAAAATAAATTTTTTAAGCACCTACAGTTGACGGTTTTGTCGTACACGAAGGTAATCTAAAAATTTTTATTTCATTTTGAAATTGTTAACAATAACTTTTGACTCGTGTATTTAATTTAGTTTTTTTTTCAAGTAAATAAGCTCGAAAAAAATTCAATTTGGTTATATGAATCTTGTAAGTTTATAAATGTTTTTTGAGATATTGAATTATTTTAGTTTACTAAATTAATGCTATTTATCATTTGCACTATTATTCATTAAGTTTACGATAAAAAAACAAATAGCATCTTACGAACTACTTGACCTACCTGTACATTCCTCCAACTTTTAATCTCTAAAATTGATTCGTAAAAATAATCAGCAATACCTCACTTATCCAACCCAACAATAACAATAATATTCTAAAATAAAATCAGAAAAATTTGCGACTACGTATATATATAATAGTCAAAAACAGTTGACAACGCACATCAACCGGAGAGTTTGTCGCATTCGTCTCGGACACTTCCGTCAAGGTTCCCTAGCGTGTATATACGTCTTCGTTGACGACGGAGTATATAGCCAGGGGGCGACGATCAAGGTAGCCCGAGTCAAAATACGGGATACCTCTGGTACGCGCGTATCTTTTGAAAAACTGCCAGCGCGTGTCCCGGTCGAGTCCGTCGCACTTCTGTCGTCTCTCTTTATCTATTTCTTTCTTTTTCTCTCTGCGCGCGCGCGGCAGCGATCTAAATTTATCGGAGACAGCCGATTTGACATTAGACGTGTCGTGGAGAAAATGCGCGATGTATATATATATATATTTATATCTCCCGTGCGCGCGTGCACGCGGTTGTTTCGATTTAGACTTTCCCCGCTCGCACACGAGCGTTCGCACTTTCCCCAATTTGTCGTTCACGAGAAAGGTTGTAAAGCCCGTGAAGGATGGTCACACGAGAGTGTATGACCTCGAGAGATGTAGCTTGTTTGTGCAGTGTATATGCGTATGTGTGTGTGTGTATGTAACACTTGTTGTAAGGTTTGTATATGTGTGTATGTGTTTTTGGTTGCAGAAATCAAGTACAAACACGAGGCTCTGGTGGATGGAGAGCCGATACTTTTTGAAATTTTAGATATTTGTCCAAAGGTAATTTTTTTACTTTAAGCTTTTATATATAGATCAAATATTTTTTTTATTATAAAAAATGAAAATTCGTTAGAATAAAACAAAATCTAAAGAAAATGTACTTTGCCGTTGTTATATGTATTGTATTTTGTTCTATAAAAATTATATCGTAAAAGCATAATTTATGTAACATATTATACATGTATATAAAATTAAATCAAATGAATCATAACTAAATAATTATTTTTTTTAAAGATACATGTAATATTAAAGAATTAAGATTATTTAAATAAGAATATACCATTTTAAAATTCATTTGTAAATTTTATTATAATTATAATTCATAATAATTACAAACCTATAGATTTATATACAATTTTACAGAAACGAAAATGGCTCTCGAAAGTAATTTGAAATTTACATCTTGAAAAAATTACATTATTTAAGAAATTGTATCGTTATCGCTTTGTTTAATAAAGGTTTTATAAAAGTCTAAACTGTTAATTACATTTATAAAAAACTAATGAATCTGACTATATTATGTACACTGTAATATAGAACATTTAATTAACTATCTATTTTACTACTGAATTGATGTTTACTAATCTTTTATAAAAATTAAAAAAATAGAGTGAAGACGAGTTACCGTCGACAGAGACATTGCAATGGGCTGACGGGTTGCTTCTTGTATATTCAATAACCGACAGAAATTCCTTCAATTTCGTACGGAAGGCAAAAGAAGCGCTAGCAGTTGCTGATCCCGAAGCAGCTATGCCCCTTGCGCTTATTGGCAATAAAGCAGACATGATTCATTTGAGGCAAGTCAGCACCGAAGAAGGAGAGATTCTAGCTAAGGATTTCGAATGTCGGTTCAGTGAAGTCACTGCAGCTGAACAGGTTTGAATAAACATCAGTGACAGTTTACACTAATGTATCTTTTTAAGTTTAGAAAAGAAATTATATGAAAACATACTTTCAGGTGGATCAAGTGGTAGAATCTTTTCTGGAATTGTCTCGCGAGGTTCTTGCAGCCAAGCGAAAAAATAAGCAATCTTTGCTCGACAGAATGCTTGGTAGCAAATCAACAAAAGTTTATTCCAGAGGGAAAAGCGATTCAGCATTGCCAAAAGATTAATATAATGATAGTCTTAAGTGAAAATAAAAATGAAAGTATTAAAATAAATGTTGAATTTTATCACATATAACCTCTATTTTTTGTACTTGCAATGAAAAATTGATCTAGCGGAAGTCATTCTTGTTAATTAAAGTTTCTTAAAAATGAAATTTTAATTTTTTCATTGATACCCTAATCTTAACCTAAAATATATGTACACATGAAACATTTATTTGTTGTCATCATATGTTTCAAGAACATCAGCCAAATGTTCATTGTCTCTTGGTTTTTTGAGTTGTTTCCGCTTATTGTTTGGCTTTTTCCTCTTGAGTGGTACAGTCTTCTTTGGCCCATGATCCTGCATCGATCTGATTCCTTGTTTCTCAAGATATTCATCAATCTTTGCATCATCCATGGCATCTACAGCTACAGCTCGCCAAAGCTTTTGGAATTCTTCGTCAACAGGGAACTGAGCTGTTTTATCATTATAAAAAACAATCTTTTTCTTATCTTGAGCTCTCGCAATGTATAATAGTTCATTTTGAAGATGCTAAAATATATCAATAATAATGAAACTAAGGAAGTTATAAATAAAATATAAATAATCTACACAACTATTAATGTCATTTTCAAATGTTGCAATACAAAGTTGCTTTCTAACTCACCTTTAAATGTCTGTCAGAATGTGGAAGACTTTCTTGAATATCTTCTAATAAAATACCTCCTAATCCTTTCAGATCATGTTGTTTTAATAACCTTAACAGTGCCTTTCTGTCTTTTATTTTATACATGGATTTAAAACTATATTTTCCATCTGGAGTTACTTCAATTTTAGGATTTTGTGGTAATGATTCCATTAAAAGCCATTGTTTATTCTGTAAGAATATAACTACATTAAATAATGATCATAAGTTTAAAGCATCCAGGTTAAAGACAATAATTCCAACGATTTTAAAATTATTACTTGTTTCATGATTCTTTTAATAACATCTTCTGAAAATGTTTTTCTGAATCATTTCTTATTTACAATTTACATTTAAAGCTATGGTACAATTTTATGAAAAAAATATATAGTTATATACAGTATACGAACCCTAGATCCTATATCAAGTTGATTTGTTTCATCAAGAATTTCGTCAAGACTTAGTGGATGATCCTCTCCTTCTTGATGTCGTGCTTTCATATGCTGCACTATTTTTGTTAAGATACCGAATCGAACTTGAGAGCTACCTGACATAGTCTTATAAGTATTGATGTCCAACTTCGGGCCAGAGGAAATTGATGACGGCTTTGGTTTCTTCTTTGGTGGATCATCTCGAACAATTTCCTTTTCTGGCTCTCTTTTCTTCTTTTCAACACTAAAAAATAGAAAAGGATGTTTATATTGCATTATTAAAAAATATATACAAAGTCAAAGTTATCTTTCAAGGCTCAGTTGGTTTTGGAATTTTCGATAAACACCCCAATGGATCAGGTAAATGGATCACGAATGAGATGGGTAGAGTTTCTATTTATTAAATATTTACAATTGAATAATTTTGATTTAAGCATTTTAGTATATATGAATTGAAAAATTTAATAGAAAAAGTAAATTTATTTATAAAACTGTATACATGTTTTATGGAACGAAATAAAAACTTATCTACAATAAAGAATTTATAATGGTTTGATTTAATTTTTTAATTCTTTTTTAAGAAGACATTTTAAAAATAAAATAAATTATCTTGCATAGAATGTAATTTGTCTATACCAACGGAATAGGATACAGATTTAATAATTAGTAAAAAGTCCCAATAGTAAAACTATTTAAATGTATCATTGATACCAAATAGAACACTTCTTTTACACATTGTATAATCCCTTTGCAAATGTTGAATTTCTTATCACTGCTGAGGTAACAAAATTAAAGAAAGCACTTAAATAAAATTGCTATTTTCAAAATAACACCGTTAAATTCTACAATTTCGTATAACCTTTGGAGGTTAGGTAATACAGTCTGAATTATATTGTTAAAACATACCTGGGGGTCGTGGCAGCTCTCTTCTTGAAGGCTTCATGTTCTCTAAGTAATGCTGGATCCATGATTGATTTATCAAAAGTCCTTAAAAACCCTAATTACACTATTTCAATGGGAAAAACTAATCTACAGTGATGAACTCTTTGACATCACAGATCACACAGACCAGCTGTGCATCGCTCACTCTGCGTTTAGTGTTCTGCATCTTCTTCTTCTTCTTTAGCTGTTAGGTTGGCACCATGGGAATGTACGGCCTATAACGGTTGCAGTTGGATAAACTGGAAGGCTGGTATAGAAGCGCTAGATTTGAAATTATATAAGTGCGAATCAAGTTCAAATCCCGAACACGAGTCTGTAACAGAAAATGAGGGCCACGCTAAGCGGAAGGCGGGGGCCTCCGATTAATGAGTTCTGCGCCATATATGTGTTTAATCACTGACGCGCAGGCGCTTTAGCGACCGATATACTCTGAATTGAATATGGAGCATACAGAAGATTATAGAAGCTCTCAGAATGGGGAAGATTTCGAAGCAGTATATTCGTGTATTTATTGTCTCGTGGTGCCATCTGTGCGAGAGAGGAAAATGACAAGAATAATCTACTGTGGGCTGTGCATTTAAAAATATTTATTTACAAATTCCTCAGTATTTTGAACTCTGAATGCAGTTGTTATTTGATAACATTTAAGGCAATTTTTATATTTATAATAGGGAATTTGATTGTTGAATTAAAAGTATAGCATTTTTTAATTTATATGATAAGAGTAGGGAATAATATTATTATTGTTATAGTTCAAAATCAGTAAGAAATTATTTCTGTGGCTTCGAGGTACAACCACATAAGTCAATTTTTTTTAAAATCGAGAAAACCTCAGATTTTATATCTAATAGGTCTTTTTCATTTAAAACGGTCAGTAGTAGCTAATAAAATATTGCCCTAAAGCTACGATATACTCAAAACGTAACAGCATAAGTTTATATTTTTCAGATTTTGTGCGCGGCATAACAACATATGTTGATAATTTTATTGTTTATTGTAGTTGTAATTTACGTATTTTATCTATTCTAATTGAATATAAAAATGATGTCTAATTTTGTATTATCTGTTTATTTAAAAAATTCATATACACTTTCAGATTATAAACATTTTAAAATTTTACAATATTAGACTGTCATCGTCCGCGCTGTTTAACATGTGCAGTATGCCAAATGGTCGTAAATTTAATAGAAATGTCACGAGAATTAAAAAATTTTGTATTTAACAAGAATTTGTTAAACAATAGCTAATTTTGTAATTTATTTATCGGTTTCATAATTAAAGCAAAGAAAATACTCCAAAACTAAACGAGAACGCAGCAGCCAACATATATAACCGGATTATACCACCGTGTAAATATGTGTTTTTCCGAATTAAAACCCTTTTTTCTCAGAAACTCAAAAAGTGGACTTATGTGGTTATGTCTCGAAGCCACAGATTTATAGATGTGATGTTTTCTTATTTTTTAAGGATTTTAAGTAAACATTTTCAACACTTTTTTATTTTTAGATTGCTTATAACTTCTAAAATTAATATAATTTTCAATAGAGGAAACCTTGAATTAAAATTTTTTTCTGTCTACTTTTATAAATCTTTTTTGCTCGTATTCAAAACATATTTATATATAGCAGAGTTACAGTTATCAAAAGAGAAATTTTTTTCAATTAAATAATACATATTTAAAATAGCTCATATTCCAAGAAAAAGTCTGTTCGATATTTGCATGTTTTTAATTTAGAGTCTTTTTAAAATTATTTTACTCTGATTCTACAAATAAAAGTGATAATGTTATCGAAAATCCTAGTAAATTAAAAAAAACTTTATCCATCGTAAATAATAAAAACAATTAATGATTTTATTTACTTTGCTTTGACTGTCGAGGATATAATTACTTTATATGGCGTAATACGTGACGCAGAAATATCAATACCAATCCCAATCAATAATTTAAATGTAAAAAGTCACTGTCAATAACATACGCCCTTCACAATAACACGACAAAAAGCAAACTTTAGAGTCTGGTTCATTAAATATATATGCACATGCACACGTGCACTTACTCGTGTATAAGTATATATTTGATTCATTCTCTCTCTTTCTTCCTCCTGTCAGAAGTTTGTTTCATATTTAATATTTCCAGCATATCTGCTTTTGTATTAATTATGCAGATACACATGCTCCAAGAAATCTACTTGCATGCACTCATTCATATTAGTTTAAGTTTATATGTATACTTCCCCCTCCGCAGCTTTTATTTCTTATTTATCATTGAATTGATCTAATATACACTTGACGAAACAATAAATTAAATTCAATATTTAATTTAATTAAAGAATTCTGAAAAAAGTTCAGATAATCGAGTATAATTGATGATTTATATAAATCACATTATTGCTGTCAGAGTCTATATTTAGTCGTAAAAGCACAATGAATTGTTTCATCATTAAACTTATTTTCATACAATTATTTCAAAGACATGATTTTTTTTTCATACATTTATCCTAGATACATAGAGAATCACTGATGTGATATCTATAAACCCCACGTTGCATTCTAAGTTTTTTTGAAAAAGGAAAACAGCAGGAGTGAGAACTGCCTGAGGTTTTACATTTTTCACGTGGATTTCTGATGTTTACAAGCGTCGCAGTTTCACCAGTTTCTTTCTCGACTTCCTCTCAATGTCGTGTCGCACAAAGCAACATAAAAGTGGCAAAGCGCGCGGGTTTAAAAGGCCAGAAAATCGTCAACTTTTCCCCGTAACCCTTTTCATTTACATGGATACTCCTTTTCGTATACATACTTTTATTATCTCTTTTACAGGAGTCATAATCATTTGTACTTCTATGATTTCCATACGCATTATGAATTCGAATCAGTTTATTTATTTAGAGCGAATAATAAATAAAATCATTTTAAATTTATTTTTCATATATTTTAAGCATACAAATGTTAAAGTTTTATTAAAAATTCATGAGAATCTTACTAAATTATAAAATCATTGTTTTAAATTGAAATAAAGAATAGTAAAGGAAATAATGTATGAATTTCATGTGCATGGCATGTCGGACGAATTACAATGGTACAGACACGTGACGTCTTTACAGTGGTAAAGACGTCACATTAAGATTAACATATAACAATTAAAGTCAAAATGTAAAGAATAACAATCATGTACAGGTATATTATTAGGCCTAAATAGCTTGAAAAATATAAATAAGCATTAAAAAAAGTAAATTTATAATTCAGAAATAAAATTGATCACTTCAAAATCACTCGTCTCGTGCAACTCTTCAAAGCACTTGAAGGCCGGTGCCGAAAAATGAATAAAGAACAAAAAATTAATGGGCTAATACTAAATGCAATGAGAGAATGAATACACGTTAGAAACTTCTTTAATAATAGATCCATAATAATATAATTGGATTTATAATTTTAGTAATTTAATTAACATGCAAAGTGGATGAAAAGTTTTCTCATGCTTTCTTTCTTTATCGCATTAACACTTGTCGAATTCAACAGCAATGGGCTGATAAAAAGTACCACCTATGTACAGTATAACTTCATTTTTCTTTATTAATCACTTTTTATAAAACGTTTTACAGAAGAAAAAGTAGGAATAAAATAAAATATTAAATCATAGTCGATCGTAGTCAGTCGATGTGATTAGACGTGTGTTTACGTTCTGTCTCTATCGTGTTTATACACAATATTCAACGAACTT
>JAYJLV010052825.1:0-17500 GCA_036873485.1 Torymus texanus
ACACACACACATACACACACACACACACACACACACACACACACACACACACAAAGATGAAAAGAGAGACGCGTGCGGTAGGTAGCAGGAGGAGGAGAAAGAGAGGGAGAGAAAGAGATAGCGGGAAAGATTCTGCGCAGCAGCGCGACATTCCGCATTGACACCGAGGCGCTCTCGCTATACTCGCTATAGCTATAACGCGAGGAAAAGAATCGCCGAGGCCGACTGGTTCGAGAAACCACTCCCAGCGCGGTCAGCTTCTCTCTCTCTCTCTCTCTCCCCTTCCTCTCTTTCTTCAAGTGAGCGAGAGAGAGAGATGATGATGAGTGACCGAGAGAAGGAGAGAGAGAAAACTAGCTGAAAAGTTTTTTGCGCCGCGCGCTCGCGCTCGCTTATCGCCTTTTTTCACACGCCGAATGCGCGCGTGCTTCCTCTCTGAAGAGAGAAAGAGAGAGAGAAAAACGAACGGATGATGACGACGCCGCTGTGATATACTTGTATATACATATATTTCGCGACGATCAAACGAAAGAGGGTGAAAGTAGTAGCGTTATAGGTGCGTGGGATTATAGATGCGAGTGTTGAGGAGGGCAAAAGTTACTAGGAAACATATAGTGAGACTTGTTGAAATGAGACAAGATATTGGTATTCGCGACGTTTGTAAGAAGGTTTTAATAAAATTTGATAGGTTAACTGTATTTGACGAAAGAGAAAAAAAAAACGTGTTTATTATATGTACCATTTTTCTCTTGATAATATTATATATATATACAAGAAAGAATTAGAGAATTTCTATATCGAAGGTCTAAAGAAAAAAAAAGAAAAGAACAACGTTTTTAATCCTATATCAGCATTAATTATAACAAATAGAGCCACGGACTCGAGCACCACGACGCGTATATAAATATACTATTTCGAGATAGCCGACTATTATCTCGTCGCTATATCTTTAATTAATTCATCTATCACGTATACATATCCACACACATACGTGTATATATATATCTACCATTTATTGTAAGTCGTAAAAATAAATCATCGACTCGCCACCACACTGATTAGAATTCCACAAGATACGGTATATATCTCTATATTTTTACGAAAAAAAAAAACTATCTTACCCTGAGAGAATCCGTACCTTATATACACGAGTTGCCTTCACATCTAACGTCGAGAATTGATAATTATTATTTTTCTCGACACACATACACGCGTTCACTCGTGTCCATTTCAATTTTTATACTATATATATAAAAAGGAATCAAAGAATATGAAAGACTTTTAACGTATTAATTAACCACGCGCGACCGTGCACTTTACGATAACAATAATCCACCTGTATATACATACTCTCTCATCCATATTTCACGAGCAACTCATCCACGGTATACTCCTTCTTGTATATATAATGTATACAACGGTGTACGCATAGTGTATACGCACGCTTAATTATTATAACCAACAGCAGAGTATAGTAGCCCGTGAGGTTTTCGCACCGATTACGCATCGTTGTATATATATGTAGGTGTGTGTATGAGTCTTACGTGTATACTATATATCTTTCTTGCGAGGGAAATAAAAAAAAAATTTTCGCGCCGAGTCTCTCGTGCGTGTATGTGTATGTGTATGCGTACGCGATCGATTTTCTCCGTTGCCTGGAGACTGAGAAGAGAGAAAGAGAGAGAGAGAACAATTTCGGAAGCCCCCGCGGTCCGATCGACCGATAATTGAGTTCATTCCGTCGTAGGACTTCCCTCCGCTCTCCTTTTTCCGCTCCAGAAAGAAAGAGAGAGAGAGAGAGAGTTGGTTTCTTTCCCTCTCTCTTTCTTTGCGATAGGTGCATAAATAATAAGCGCCAGAGTGGCAAGGGTGTGGCGGTAAGGACGTGGATGCATGTAATTATACGGGGTTTCATTGTGCAAGCTTGAGTGAGGATAAATGAGTAAGAGGGGGAAAAATCTACTACGTATCGTAAAATATTAAATAGCTGAGATTTAATTTTGGTTGATTAGGGGTACCTTTAAGGGTTGATAATAATAATAATAATAATATAACACGTCGTATTGTCCGAATAGTAACGTCGTAATTTCGTTTCGGTAGACGTATAATTCACAGGTAGCTTTTGTACATATATGTAGAATTCTATAAAAAAAATCGGCTTTTAATGGATGTGTTTTAGGGACGTTTTTCACAAAACGAAGTATATATCATTTTCTGTGAGGCGACGTATCACTCCGAAAAATCATAATACGATTTTGGGTGATTGGAAACCAGATAAGGTACTTCGTTGAATTTTTTCAGATTTTTTGATAATATAGAATTCCCGTAAAAAATTAAATCTCAAAGAAAGAAACCCAGAAATCGTTAAGATAAGGGATTTTGTACTTATAGTTAGGCTTAATTTATTGCAGAAAATAAATAAAGTTTAGAGTACATGCAGGTTTTTGAAAATAATTTTTTGTTACATATTATATTTCGATATCCTAGTAAATCAACAAAAATCCCATCTTTTGGTTTTCTTTGTTTGATATTCAGTTTTTACGGGAATTCTATATTACCAAAAAATCTGAAAAAATTCAACGAAGTACCTTTTTCTGGTTTCCAATCATCCAAAATATTATTATGATTTTTCGGAGTAATACATCGCCTCACAGAAAATGATACATACTACGTTTTGCGAAAAAAAATGAAAAAATTCTATTTTAGCACTTTGCAAAAATAATTCTTTCCAAATTTGGTGTTCACGGTCATAAAATATTTATGCGAGATCTCTAAAAGACATCCATATGGTTAGCATAAGTGGTACCTCAAAAAAAAATAATTTTTTTTTAGCTCTTAAAAGCCGATTTTTTATAGAATTCGACATATACGTTTCAATGTCGTGAAGTTATCAATCACACAGATTAAGGAGCAGAAAAGAAACGTTTCTATTACGTTTTAGGAGAAACCTGCAGCGACCACACGTGTCAACCAACATACACCTGTAAACCCGCATGTTTATACCTATACCTCGAAAAAAAAAATAAACGTCATTGTTAGGTAAATGTTACCCAACCTTTTCTACGCTTTTTTAATCTCACCGGGAAATTTCCTCTCTTTCAGAGGCTGACAAGAGTTGTTTCTCGAGCGAGCGAAGTGGAGTGGAGTTATTATATATACAAGGTACAAAGTCCGAGCTTGAAGTCAAGTTTTAAAAATTACATAAACGACTTTCATGAAGTATACATATATTATATATATACAGACTTACGTATACTTATACTTATGCGCTTGCGCAATGTATATTATATACCATGAAAAAAATACACGCGGACGTTTGCGCGGGAAAATCGTTCGAAAATCCATGCAAAACAATAGGGGTGAGCCCTACGAATGAAAACAAGCATAGTACGCGAGTGCACGTGTGTGAATGTGCGGTGCGTGCACGTGAAATTAAATCTCGTAAGGGAGAAAACAAACGAGTGCAAACAATTGCAAATAAAAAATATTATCTGTTTGTGCAGGCGTACACGGGGTAGTAGTAGTAGTAGGAGGTGGAGGAGGAGGAGGAGGAGGAAGTCCAGGTGACCGGAAAAAAATCATTGTATGCAATTAAACGATGTACACGTTCTGAGGAAAATATTTTCGGCCTCGTACACGAGGTATTAACGCCCCCGGGTATATACCCACAGCCCGAAGCACGAGTGTTTATATGACTTGCCAAATATATCGTATTTTTTAGCACAGCCAACGAATCACGCGCGCGCGCGCGCGTATATCCCTATTCCGGAAAAATACGCAAGATCTCGATGACAAATAGATTCTTTTTTTTGTTGTTAATTTTTCTTTTTTTGTTTTAACTATCGTTATAAAAAAAAAGAGAAGAGGAAGAGTAGTGCGATGTTCCGCGAAAAATTGGGAAGCTTTGTGTTTGCACATGCGGCAAGGGTGGAAATTTTTGGAAAATAGATTTGATTTCGGTTGGTCGGTGCGTTATTGTGAATAGAGCGTTGAGAGAGGGGGAGAAGTTATGAAGGTTGATGTTTGCATGGTACAGAGGTGGGAAGAATTGAAAAATCTGGTTATCAATATTTGTAGTGTGCGGTGTGTTGTTGCGTTTCTGAGCTTTGATAGTATATATGATGCGATATAATTGGGATGGATTTGGTTGTTTTAAGAATACAAATGTGTTATTTTTAATATAGCTATAGGAATACATAAAATACTATAATGTTTTTTTTTTTTTTTTTAATAAAATTTACTATTTTCATATAGTATATAGGGAGATTTTTCGGGATAAATAGTTCAACTGAATGGCCGGTTTTGCAAGATTTTTTTCCAATATAAAAATTCGTTGAAATAGTCAGTTTTGGAGCCTTTTGGAGAGGAAATATTCCGTTTTATATTAAACAACAAATAAAAAATATTTTGTACTATTTACGGACTCTTGTTATAACTCTTTTATGTAACAATGACTCTCTTTGATTTTAATAATATAAAAATAATGATTTTTGCTAAAAAAGAGTTTTGTTATTATGGTATTACAATTTTTCACTAAAAAATTTACCAATATGGTTCTTATAAAAATAGTATTAAAAGTCGAATTTCAAAATATTAAACTAGCTTACGAATTTCCTTATCGAAATACCTATAACATGACAGAAACAAAATCATCCGAATGTTTAGCAAAAACGTAAGATCGAAATTTCGATAACAACTATGCAACTAATCTAATTTTCAAGGTAAAATAAAAAAGAAAAAAAATCCCAAATTAGTGTAAAATAAAACGAATCAGTCCAATCAAACTTATCTGCGAAAAAAATCCAAACTCTCCTGGCAATTGATTCTGACACAATGACACTTCACATATATATATATATATATATATATATATATACAGCCACATATATACACGCACTCATACGGTGCCTACCCTTCGCTATATCCTGCTATCGCCCTCCACCTCTTTCCCCTTCTTCGAAGATTACGAAAAGCCATCCCGGCGTCATTGCAAAAAGGGAAACTATCCTCCTCCTCCTCAACCCCCGACCTCCACACACACACATACATAGACACACACATACAGCCATATACAGAATCGGAAGAAGAAGGTTAGCGCGTTTTATCGCGAGGGACGACGAGACGACGCCGAGCTTCTGCCCGAACGCGGGGGTAAAAGGGAACCACTTAGCCGAAAACTGCTGCCGAGAGAGAGAGAGAGAGTCTAGAAGTCAGCAGCTATTCGGCAGACGTCAGAGGCGCCAGCGGACTACCTTAAACTCTCTCTCTCTCTCTCTTTCTCTCGTTTCAACCCCTCCGGTAGAAGCGTCACAAGAATTATAAAGTTGCGAGAGAAGAGGAGGAGAAGGATTTTTCATATATATATATATATACATTATATGTAGGTATATATAGAACGAGCTCGCGCTTTTCTCTTTTATAACTGGGGAGGATTCTTTTGAGAGAGTTTTTTCAAGAGAGAGAGACAGGATGGGGGCAGCTGTCGGTTTCCAATTTTCCGAAAAACTCGTTAGGTTTACTACTGGAGGACTATGACTGTGTGCGTGAAGGGTATATTTTCGATTCGTTGATTGGAAAATTTTATTGGATTTTTGGAAGAGAAGTTTATTGTTTTTAATTTGTATTTTCTTTTACTGAAGCTGGTTGCAGTAGATACGCGTAAACGATATAGTAAGAAGTTAAACGTCTAATCTACTTTGACTATACTCTCAGCGAACCGAAAGAAACCTTCGATTCGAAAGTAAATGAAATCAGTGCTGTGTCTATAATAACGATGTAAATAAAATAGAAATAATTGTTATAATTGTATGAAAAATTCATATAACATATTGTTCTATTCTTGTCCAAATTTCATTAAAAAAGATCGAATATCAACACTTAATCAACAATTGATAACCCGCAATATAACTATTCTCGGCATCAATATCTTTGCTTATTTAATAAATTCACAGTTGATTTAGTTAAAATTCAATAAACAATATAAACTGAAAATCATTCGAAAAAAAATATGATATTATTGTAGTGTACTCCTATTATTTCTTTACAATACTCTGATAAAAAAATAGAACGCAAAATTGAAATGAAACAATTTTTCTGTAATATCAAAATTCCCATATTCTTCAATACTTAAAATGCTTCGAAAATTAAAAAAAAAGCCATAAAGTTCGTCGATAACAGCAATCCCAAATAAAATTTTGTATAAATATAAAACTTTCTCTAGCTCTATCTAACTCTTTTTATTTCTTTCACTCGCTCTCTCTCTCTCTCTCTCTCTCTCTCTCTGCAAGTAAAAATTAACGAAAATGGTACTTGATATTTACATCCCGCGCCATCTTATCTTATCAGGACTTGAAGATTCGCTGAGCTTTATATCTAAAAATTACTCTCTCAAATACACTATATTTTTCGAGTGGTTTCTATTCTATCTATACACTGTAGCTTTGACAAATGTTCTAGACCATTTTTAACTAAAAATTGATAACAGAAATTAGATTAAATTGTAAATTAAATTATCACGCTTTTAAAATTATAATTATTCCAACGGATTCTGAATTATAATTTGTATATCTAAAATTGCATTACAACAGCTATATAAAATATTATATAGACACTCAAACAACAAAATTAAGTTTTCAAAGTTTTCATTCTTAATTATTATCGATCGGGAGCTTCTATAATTAAGGTAAATGAATTGTTGAACGTCTTAGAAAAGTTGCATGTCTCGGTACCCAAAGACGAGATAAACTTGTTTTGTGTAAGTTTTATTAATATCTTGTTGAAATTATGTAACGTGTTTATTAAAACCCATATTATGATATTTCAACGTGATCTTCGCCAAAAAATGTACAACTGCAACATTTTTAATCAAGACCTTTTTTTTATAAAATACATTCATCTTTTTTTATGTAATGTTAAAACTTATGATAAGAAAGAAAATGAATATATAAAAAAAAGAAATATAATTTACCGGCAAGTCCAAGCCTGGCGAAGTGTTCGCTCGCGGGCGACGTCGGCTGCTCGCTCGACAGTGGTGGCGTCGAGGGCAGTGGAACCCACTGCTAGTGCACCCAGGACGGCGACGCCGCCGCAGCCGCCGCCGGTGTCGCCGCATTCGCTGACACGTATACCCCAGCCATGTTGTTAGCTGCCGCTGCAGCAGCTGCCGCCGCAGCGGCCGCAGCTGTCGTTGCTGTATTTGGCTGTTGAGGCAGCGTGGCTGGCAATGACGATGGTGAAGCTTCCTGGAGCAATGGGTTGTCCGCCAGCGGACAGTCCGTCAGTTGATTGGGTATGACAGCGGCGCCTGTGGCACCACCGATGCCCAATTGGCCAAGGTCCAGTTTGCCACCGTTTATCAGCAACTCGTGTTCTATCACCTGCAAGAAGAGACGAGGGTTCGCGGGGTTTTTCGTCTTTTAGTTTCGGGGTTCTTCAGGGGGTAGGGGGCAAGTGCTATGTAGAGCGTTTGTGTAAGTGTACGTGTGTGTGTGTGTATGTGTGTATGTGTGTGTGGTTGCGAGTGAGATGAAGAAGCGGTTGTTATTTTTTTTTTTTGCAGTAAGAGCGGTTTTTATTTAAAAAATATAGAGCATAATGTTACAGGTATTATATGTACATTGTATGGCGTCTCCGCGATCGGAGCTAATTATACATGCTTTCGGTACCGAATGGTTTTCGAATTAAAAAAAAAAAAAAAATAGAATTGATAATTTTCTCGGTGTTCCCTTGGGTAATCTATACACCTATCTACACTAAAATATCAAACATAATATTTTAAATAATATTTTGTATATTATTATTCGGTTACTTCGAATTATTTAGATCAGTGATAACTTCATATCCTATACTAAAATTCATTATTATTTTATTATTCAATAAAAAATATCAACATAATATTATTTTCTTTTTGTTTTTTCAACTAAAAATATATATCTATATATAAATATATATATAAAAAATTGTCAACTTTTTCCAACGTTTATTTCGTCGCTATTTCTATCCCTAAATTGACTATACCATATAGATCTGCATATCTCTCTTCGACACTCGTGTAATAAAATATAATAATACTATTTATTATATACAAAAGTGGTATAAAAAAATAAATTATATATATATATATATATATGGCTGACGCAACAACATAGACAACAAAAAATAAAAAAAAGAGCATAAATAAAATACATTAAGCGCCAATTGTTGTACATAACGAAGAACCGAACATTTACATAAATCCACTAATCATGATGATGATGATCATCATCATTATCGAATATCCAAAAGCACAATGATATATAATTCTTCTTAATTATCGACAAATCAATCGTATGTCCATCAATATCCTCCCATATAAACACAAGGGGCTCGCGCGCGCACGCGGGCATGTGTCACAGTCACAAATCGATCTGGCACTTATCCAGATACACAGTGCACGCGTCAATGATAATCTGGGCCCTCACCTCGTCGATATCACAGTCGAAACTGTGCAGACTCTCGATGTTGATGTTGAGGTCGTCAAGTACCGTTGGATGATTGTTTAACGCACCCATCAACTGACCCATCATTGTGCTTGGTATTGGTGAATCGGGTGGACTGTTACCACTCGACACCTGAGAATTTGGCGTCTGTTGTTGCTGTTGTTGCTGTTGTTGTTGTTGTTGTTGTTGTTGCTGCTGTTGCTGTGTTTGCTGATCAGCCTGTTGTTGCATCATGAACTGTTGCATCGTCTGTTGCTGACTGGTCAACGATGGAGTTGGCTCGTTTTGTTGGTACGACGGGGACATGTTCGACATGAGGTTTACGTTCTGCTGCTGTTGAATAATATTAAGACATGGTTCAGAATAATTGTTCTATAAACTAAAGTATTAACGTTAAAATTCTCGAAATATTATAATACTGAACAATTATAGTGTCTCGTCAAACTTGACATTCCTTCATTCGAATTTAATTCTTCTAGGATCTGACATCAAACACTCATCGTGGAGATAAGAAACCGCGCAATTAAAAAAAAAAGCTAGAAATTGTAACTTAATCAGATCCATGCAGAGCTGCTTGCTAACTTTATCAAGCCTTCCTTCATAAAGATTTATAGCCCACGGTGCTGTAATGATGATATAACATGCTGAATTCGCGATGACAGCACTTATATTTTAAGAAACACATACTGAAGTGTGGCCGCACGGTCGACACACACACACACACACAGTATATACTCGAGAGCGCTTAATGGATCCCTGAAGTGAATTGACGATATTATTATCGTAAAATTATTAAAACATCGGCGATAAAAAGTTTATCGTTTAATAAAGACGAGTTGCGGGGGAAAGCTGACGATAGCCGTAAATCTTACGAGTTACTTATTATTTCCCGGTATACACGTGTATAGTATTTCATTGCAGTGTGATTAGAAATAATAATGTGCGACGGAGAAAAGAAAACGAAATGGCGAAATCAGTTATTGATATATACTTTAACGAGCATTATTTTACAATAACATATGACGAGAACAATAATTATACATATATAAAACTATAATATTTACAAATCAATTGTTATACTACTAAATTAACGATAAAATTTTCAAAATTTTATATAGAAAAAGCTTACCATTTGATTGCAAGCGCAAGACTGCAAATGATGAATTGTACAGCGTTGCTGACCTGCCGACTGAGGTGTAGGTGGTAAACCGTAAGGCGAGGAACCACCTCGCATAGCGTTGTTCCTTTGATACTGGGCTTCAAAGTACGAAGGTGGCGGGCCTGACTGTTGTTGATGGCTAGATGGCGAAGTCTGGTACATTTGATAACCTGGCACTAACTTCATCGTCTCTGCTAGACTACCGGCTGTGAAAATTCGAAGTAAATCGTTGAAATTATAAGCTTTTTTTTTCTTCTTTGTTAGTATTTTAAGTTGAGAATAGAGAAATCGATAATGATAAAATATTAATGGCGAAAGTATATTTTTGAATAATCGGATTTAGAGATCACCCATTAGAGTTCGGTATTCTTAACGGGATATGCAATATTAATTGTTGCAGCATTATGTAGTTACACAATGGAGTTTGTGTATTTTTATTTTCTAGTATAAATATTAATCTGTTATGTATTCAATATTCGATGTAAAACACGATCCAAAAGTTTTATAGAGGATGCAATATTCAAAATAGTCTCAAATTTCACTATTACATGTGAAAGAATATCTTTTTTGCGTAATTGTTTGTAATATTATACTGGACAATGCTGTAAAATAATTAAAAAAAAAAAGAAGTTTGTAGGGAAAACTTCTATTTTTGTTATTTCTACGATTTGTTTGTATAAAATAATAACAATTTTTACTATATATTGTAGTTATTTTCATGAAAATATGAGTCTTTCGTGTTGAACTCGTCAATCCAAAAATTAAAAAACCACATTCCCAATGATCCATCAGAACTGCAACACATTCCCACCAAAGATATAAAAGACCAACGATACTCACCAAGTTGCTCAGGACTGTACGTCGACGCGTAATTCGGCGTCCACTCGGGTTCCCCCAGTACCGCCGGTATGGGACTCAATCGGCCGCAAGACGAAGCATTGCTCGACGCTCGCGGACTGTAACATACACAACAACAAAGTTTCCTTTAGCCTTTCTCTTCTTCTTCCCTCCCCAAAAAAAACAGCATACACCTATACATGAATTGTACAGAGTGCATACACACGTTCATGTGTATATATATATACGTACCGGAAATCAGGCGACAGCTGGAAGTTGCTGGCCGGATGAAGCGGACTGTCGGGGAAGAGGTCGAGGCCCTCGCTGACGCTGCTACTTGGACTGGGGGTAGCGTCTGCCTGGATGCTGCCGTTACGTAGTGCCTCGACCTTCTTCTTCACGCGGCCACGACGTTTCTCGAACTTGGACGTCTCCATCGACGTGGCTCTGAATGGAGAAGAGAACATAGATATGTGTGGTTTAGATGGGGAGTTTTTTTTTCTTTTTTGTCGGCTGTTGGGTAGGAGTGAAAGATGGTCGTCGGTGAGAGAATTTAGGTATGGTTACTTGGTAGTTTTTACTTCTGTTATAATGATTCGATATTAATGTAATGTGGAATCGTCGCTCAAAAGTTTTATTTAACGGACTTTTTTTTAACGCTACTGTAGTAGTAACAAAGTATAGAGGAGACTGGGGTAAAAGCGAACGAGCTCGAAAATCTAAACGAGGCTATTATTAATATGCCAAATTGTGTAGAGAATGATTATTATAGAAATATGATTAAAGAGGGTATAAAATCTGCATGTTAACAATAACTTGGTGTAGATTTTAGAAGATTTACGAATTCGTTCGGTTTTACCCCAGTCTATCCCCTACCTATTTTTCTAAAAATTTAGCTTTTTACTTAAATTATTAATGATATTTGAGAATATCTAATCTGTTATTAAAACAAAATAGAAGTAACCAATTTTCTATAACAATTTCGACTCACCTTCTTCGCGCTGACTTTCCTGGCTTAGCATCGGGGTTGATCATCCACCAGGAACTCTTACCAGTGCCCTCATTTTGTACTCGCATAAAGCGATTATGTAAGGATAGATTGTGTCTGATCGAGTTCTGAAATCCCCAAAAAAAAACAACAATTCGTAATTAATAATCTCTTCAAACCAATCTATTTAATACTATAAAAAAAAAAAAAAATTATTATTCGCAATTTTTTTTCAATTTCACTATATTTATATACATTGTATTCACCCAGAAAAGATGAAAACTCGGCTATTTTCGCCTGAGAAAAGTCAATATTTTCGTCCGATTTTATTAAATTTTCCTCGCCATCGTATACACCGATATTCCGATTTCCAGGTAACGCTTTCCAAACATTCGACCGCCTAAAACAGTGTGCTACTCTTCTTTTTTTCCCTTTTTTTTTGTTCCTCGTCGAAACATTCGCATCGCCACGAAAAATCATTCAAACCATCAACACACTAAACACATTCATAGCGAAATTTTTCACCATTGCAATCGCGTCTTTCCTCCTAATGCTTCTAGAACAATAAACTTTATCGATTGGAGCAGCCTCCCCTCGTTGTCGTCTATGC
The DNA here is from genome assembly GCA_036873485.1 of Torymus texanus. Lineage (NCBI taxonomy): Eukaryota > Metazoa > Arthropoda > Insecta > Hymenoptera > Torymidae > Torymus > Torymus texanus. The sequence goes on from JAYJLV010052825.1 coordinate 12,072, forward strand.
ATACATACGAGTGGTATACGTATAGAGCTTTAAAAATCCGCCGAATAAAAGCGGCGTCGACGACAATCATAAAGCCGCGAAGCGAAAGAAGAGGATGGAAGGGGTAGTGGCTACTACTACTACTACTGTCCAGCGAGTTTTAACTACTCCACGTCCGCCGATCGTAGTAAAAGTTCCCTCTTTTACTCTCCTCGTATGGACGCCGAGAGAGAGGGAGATAGAGAGAGAGAGAGAGAGTGAGAGCACTTTTCGATTGGCGGAATTGGCGTGCAAGAGAGAGAGAGATATTCCGTCCGTCTCGCCACGCCGCTAAAGGAAACTTAGATAAGGGGTTTTTAAGTAAGCTCGCTCTATTGCGCTATATATGCTAGTCGTTGTCCGCCGTTTTATTAATGCATGGCGCGAGTTTCGTATTGGGGGGTTCTTTGGTATATGTAAGTGTGAAGATAGGGTTGGGAGTTTTATTGGCAAAGCGAGGAGATTTTCGGTTTTTATGTAGGATCTGAAGGGGTTAAGATAGGGGCGGGGGGTGATCTACGCGAACTTAAAGATATCTTATATTATTAATAAGTAATCTGATTATGCTTCTCGTATTTCCAATAAAAATGTAATTAACCAATGAACCGTTCTAGTAACCTGGCTATTTATAAAATAAAATATCTCGTTTTCTAGAGATTATCAACCTTCGCCGAAACACTCGCCAAAATTATGAAAAAAAACGACGATAAGAAAACATTTTTTCTGCAGACATTTATATCAGAAACCTCAATTATTTTCCTTCTTTTTCTCTTTTTCAAACACACATCGAACTATAAAACGAAACAGACATATCAAAACAAGGAAAACCAACAACCATTGGCATTACGAGACCGAAAAGATATCACACACACACACACGTATACACAGTCAAACCACCAAAAATTCGCTCAATCAATAAGTACGTCACCGTCGCATTATCAAACATTCACCCTAATCTCCCAATCCAACAGTACGTAGGTGCCACAAAGCCATATACTCATACACCCATACGTGTGTGTGTGTATGTCCAGCCTCTAAATAATAAACGCGATCATCATCATCGCACACGCGTACATAGATCGATAGATCCGTACGCGAATGTTTGCCCGCACAATTTGAATAAATTAAACGAGGTCTTACACGTGGCGAGAACACGAGATATTTTCTTTATCGCACAACGTGTGAGGGATATGACAATAATATACATAGGTTAATCGATGCATATATAGATAGCGTATATATAGTATAAAGAAATTAAAAAAAACACTGTTAATACGTTGTGACACGAAAAGGTAAACTTATAAAGCTATATTTTTCAGACGAGATTTAAATCTCTGTCTACTGGTTCGGCCTTGAGGAACAACTCGCGCGCGTTTAGTTATATCCTCGTTTAACGTGAAAAGCTTCGTCGCCACGATAATGGAAGGAGCATATATATATACATGCAAGTGTCTCTCGTGTCAACGCGGAGGAAGGAAGCGGCGACAGATGACGATGACTAGGTATATATATAATATAAGGATGATATCTGCGGACGTGGTTGAGCGGCATGCTGTCTTTAAGTGTAATGTATATATATAAGTGACCACATCCTATCCTTACGGATGGGTCACACACAAGTTATCGATTTTCAAATCTGATATTCGATGACGACAAAGCAACAGTGGGTTTCGTTATCGGTTATACATGAGGATTTGAGGTTTTGGGAAAATTGTTGTTTGCAGAGAAGTAGTATGTGGTAGCGAATGTAATGATAAAGTGCGGGGTTAACAGTGGTTGATGATGAAATGATGTGTGGAAGGTTGATTGTTGATTGTGAGGAATGCGAATATCATTTTGGTGGTGTGGAGGAAACTTGTTTGGACAATGTAGGTGAGCAATTCGATAAAAAATTGTAAGCAACAAGATGTTTTTTTATTTTTTAGGTTATGTTTAGTGTATGGAAAATCAGGAAAGTGATGATATTGAATATAGCAGCCTTTTTTTGCTAACAACAACATTATTTCTAAAAAAAAGGCTTAAAAATGAAATCATTTTGTTCAGGAGAAAACACATATTAAAAGAGAAGATAAAACCAGTTTTTATTCGTTCAAAAGTTACATCATTTTTCAGAGATAAGTGTAAAATACACAAAATTCTGTAAAACTGCACAGACGCGAATTTTCTCATTTTTCGATGAATTTTCAAAAACTGCTATATATTTCACACTTATCTCTGAATGTATGTAACTTCTGAAAGAATCAACATTTGCTTTTTATCTGGTGAACAGCAAATGAGAATTTACATTTCCTAGTTGTATTATCTTCTTTTTCAAACAAATCAATGGCGCTTCTAACAAAACCATTATTAAACATTTAAAAAAAATAATACCCCCAAATTCAGTGTTGATTCTTAATTCCTTGTAACTACTGCAGTTTTCATAGCATTACATCATAAATGATAAAAAATTAAAACATTTTTTTTAACCCCAGTTATATTCTATTCATTTCGCAGTCGAAGCCTTTCCATATACCTCATCAATCGCCCGGTTACCCAGAGTCATTGGTCAAATTACTAATAAAAATCAATCGCGCGAATACAGATCGCCTGACAATCGGTGAAAACCTTGTACATATCATCAATCAACAACATTTACTATTTACTTTGTCATATACTCCAACCGATACTACATCTCTTTCCCACATATAAGAACCTTTCCTTCTACACTACACCACCTAAAAGCTCTGTACACCCTCGGTTAACAATGGAAAGTAAATACAAACGCAACCTTCGCAACCGCGCACTACGTTGCTACACAAAGACGTATACCCGCGCGCATACGAGAGATAGAGACATATAGACAGAAGGAAAACGTCGTCTTTTGCTGTTCGCATTGCCTGCCTTAGCGGCGACAGCGATTACGTGACAGCTGCCCGCTGAATGTGACCCCGTGAATAAATGATTTTCCAATCGGCGCAATCGTCATCACGCGCACGCGCGTATGTGTCTGTGTGTGTGTGTGTGTGTGTATGTACCCGTCAATTATGCAACAACGGCTCTCTGGTAGATGGACACAGAGGTTTTCTGGTATATGGGTAAAGAGCGATCCTTAATCGACCGGACAACTCATTTTCCGCGTTTTTTATGCAGAATACTGGGAAACGGATTTAATGAATTTTTGAAAAGTCGATCGAGTGTGTCGTCGTTTGTGGGTGTGTGTGTGTGTGTTGGATGATTAATGGGACAAATAAGTGGATTGATAGGATAGGATTTTCGTTGGATATATATTTAGAGTATAATGATTGCAGTAGCGGTACGGAGTTTTATAGATTGGAAGAAGGTTACAAGGATGTCCGATGACACGAAGGAAGTTTAACAAGAATATATGAAAGCTGAAACAAAATGTTTTTTAGAAACCGGCGTAGCAACATATATATACACGCTGATCTGATAAGCAATCGTCTCTCCTATGCTTTTCCTGCAAAGCTCTTCTTATATTGACATTCGCGTCGTTGGTTCTATAACCGCTAAATTTTTACCAGTTGAAAAAAGCTTAATCAAGAAATGGTTGCTACTTTTTCCTACGATTGCGGATTAATTTGTTAAAGATACGCTATCTAGTGTCGACGTGGCGAAAAAAAAAGAATTATGTAATCAGTCGTTAAGTAGTGAGGGATTAAATACATACGATGATAAACTTGTCGTGCAGTTACCGGGATGTAGTTATATGAATTTTGTAATATTACATAGTTGTAAGTGCTTGGAAAAACTTAAAAAGTCGCACGATTTTCCAGACGAATAAAACGCTTCTTGGCCATTAAGCAACAAGAAATTTTAATGGCGATGTGCCGCGGCTCTTGTACTAACCGAGCAGACAATACGTTCCAGTTTTCCATCGATTAATATTGAGCTTATTTAAATTATCAATGTACGGCGCATGAATTTTTAATCTAAAAAATCAATATTTCTCACATTAAAAATGTATTTTTTCATCTCATAAATCAAGTGTATAAACGGATTTTTGCGAATAACCGATTCAGACTTTTTTATGACTGAAAATTATTTTAGAAAAAGCGATTTTTTCGACTTTATTGAACATCCTGTAAGAATAAGAATTCTTTCCTTATTCCTTTGTTGCTTCATCTACATCGAAAGTATCGGATTTAAATAGCAGTCACTAAATTCACATATGTATTATGTAGTAAAAATATTGTAGAAACTAACTTTGATACTTAATAGTACGGTTCTATACTGAAATAAGTTAAACGAAAAAAATTTGTTAACAAATTAGTAAAATATTATATAACAATACAAATTTTCAATAAATAATATCATGATAAGTTATTCCAATAATTCATGGCGTAAATTTACAACAACCTTTGGTAACCTTTAATAGAAAATATCCATGCACAAAACACATTACCAAGAACGATATTCTCCGGTGTATCGCAGCCCTGCAATGCATTTTACAAATTTGTAAATGTTACAACCAATAGTACAATAGTACAACCAATTGTGCATCCACACTACTCCCATGTCACCAGTTACGCCATTTCTTTTTTCTCAGAATACACCGCATTGACTCTGTCGATACCTAGCACTTCTTGCTTTCTTTCTCTCTCTCTATCTCTCTTTCTCTCTTTCCAACACCGATAAAAGTCACGTTGTGCTGCAGAAGCGCGGCAACTCGCTCGCGCGAGGTCGTAGCTCTCCGTGTGCGCGCGCGCGATAATCGGCAATCTTGACTGGCATCGTACCGCTCGACGATCTTCAATGTCAAGTAAGAAAGAGAGAGAGAGAGAGAGAGAGAGAGAGAGAGAGAGAGAGAAAGAGAGAAAGAGAGAAAGAGACGACGACGCACTTTCTCGATTTTCGACGAACGGCGCATCTGTGCAAACATCACCGAAAGAGGTGTGGAAAAATATGCAGATAAGCGAGAGGGAAGGAGAGAAGAGTTAATTAATTTTGATTGAGGCGCCAATGCTGAGGAATTTTTGAAGAGCTGAGTCGGGAAATTTCAGTTGGATGATATTTTCGTCTTTAAGAAGGGAATAGAGGTACCAGGTTGATTGAATAATTAGGCTAAGAAGTTTTTTAGGGAACCGATGGAAGTTTTTAGAAGGGAATTGAATTTTTGTTTAAAGGTGGGGGGGTTAGAGAATAATTTATGGTGTTTGGTGAGATTAGATTATACTGGAAGAATTTGTTATGTATTTGAGAAGAAACATTGATTTGAAAATGAATTTTAATGTTTTACACCTGTAAAAGACAAAACCTCATCGTTTCGTAGCGCAAATGTAATTTACACGGTGCAAAAGTATGTATATACATATTCATGAAAAAATAATGACTTTCGTACGGTTTGGCGTTAGCGTTCAATATTTTACTATTATTATAGCAAGATCACGAGCGCTTTTATTATTTCTTGTCAG
>JAYJLV010052836.1:0-19391 GCA_036873485.1 Torymus texanus
GAGAGAGAGAAAGAGAGAGAGAGAGAGAGAGAGAGAGAGAGAGAGAGAGAGAGAGAGAGAGAGAGAGAGAGAGAGAACTCCGAAAAGCGAGGCACACGCGCGCTCGGTGTAATTCCGTTATTATACCGTAACTTTTTACATTCGAGAGGGAGTATGTATATGGACCACCGCGCTGGGATTTTTTTCGTTCGTTGACAGGGTTGATTAGATAGTGTGCCTTTTTTTTAAAGTTGAATAATTCGTGATACATTTTGCGCACTCACGTTGCCACCGTTTCGTGCATTGTTTATGGAATTTTGCTGTATTTTTTGTTATCGTCCGTTTTGATGTGTGGGATGAGAAAAAAATATAAGGCTACAGAGCACTTTTTATTCGTTTCAGAAATTGCCAGGATTTACATATTTTTCATTTGACCGGAAGGCAGTAGTAGCAGCAGTTACCGTGCACGGTGCATTGAAGAATTGTCAAAGTTGTATGATTTTCTCTGCAGGACGCGTGACGTGCGAGCTAAAATAATTTCATTCCTAGGGCACACGCAGTCGTGAGAACTTTTCTATTCGCGTGGAACAATATATAAACTGAGAACGCAATTGCTCGGAATACGAAATTTTAATTAAAACTTCCGTCAAAGAAAAATTAAACTCTCTCTCCCTCTCTCTCTCTCGCTGAATTGAGAGCTAGAGCGTTGAGATATGACAATTAATATGGCTTTTTGCACTGCACATGTATTTCTTGTAGGGTAGGTAGAGAAAGGATAACATTAGTTTTATTAATTACATTATATAGTGAAAAGTAAAATGAAAAAAGTTATTATTCAGGTGAGGTTTTACATTGTATTCGAAATTTAAAAACTGCCTACTATATTGTTGTATAAAAGCTCACAATATTTATACAATGTAAAATTTTCATACGACGCTATTAAAAAGAAGCTTATTGTACTCGTGCGGCTTAAGTCAGGTTTGTAACGTTCATTTTTTCAGAATTAAAACACACAAACTGCATAATTTAGTATTACCGGTTGTTTCATCTGCATGAAAATGAAAAGATTTTTCAATCTACTGGCATGAATACAAATATATAGAGTCCGCGAGTAAATATTAAAATTACAATGTTTCATTCTTAAAATGTAATGAATTGATTTAATTATACCTATAAATTAAATATAATAATTATTAGTGATTATGTAATTTTCATGATTATGTTTGGTTTTAGATAATATACGTATATTGATTGATATAGAAACGAAAACTTGTATCTAATTATATTGTAATGAATTAAACAGCCTCTATATGGGAAATGGATATATCATTGTCTGAAATAATCAAGTAAGAGGAAACTATAAATTTTTCTTTATGATTTAAGACTTGTAAACACGTGTGTACGTTTTAAAATCAAAGCTGACTAAGGACTAACGCATACCTCATATCTTTTGCGGCGTTGATTGAGTTCATTATTGGTATTCTCTTCACGTTTACTTGCGCAGCAGCTATACATATATAATATATTCTAAGCTTTAAACATTTTCTACTCAAGCATGAAATACTTGAAAGTATATACAATACTACGCTGCTTTTATAACTTATTAATACGTTATAACTCCTTGGTGGAAATCGAAACTATTTTATAGCTAATAAATGACCATTTTTATACTAGTACTGGCTATAAAATACTTTTCTCGTCCAGTTTCTAGCTTCCGATGAAACGCTTTTTCTTCCATTATTTGGCCATTTAATAGATTGAAAAATAGGCCGAGTTTTTCGAAGACAAACACAAGCTTGTTCTTGAGTATTTTAAAGATATATTAAAACTGATCAGTTTCTTTAGTCTGAAAATGGCTAGCAGAAGGCTTGCTGTTATGACAAGAAGGGAGAGAGACAGAATCAGATGGAGAAATAAAAGATTTGTGGAATTATTCATAGAATGAGTACAGCAAATGATTTATTAGTTTATGTTATTTATTTATATTTTGGTAAGCCATTCAATGATCTTTAATGCTCTTTCATCAAAGATAGAATTAGTAAGTAAATCAAATACGAATATTTTGTTATTACGTTAATCTAAGAAATGGGCATATAATGGGAAAAAATCGTTTCATCCAAGCGATGAATTAGCCAGTTTAACTAATCATTTTCTAACTTCTTGGCCATTTCATATAGATGAATTTCTACCAGAGCTCTTTTAACTATTTTGTACATATTTTGTTTATGATAATATAGTTTTTATTTGACACGTGAATGCAGCTACGCAGACCCTAGCGTCATATCTCTATTTTCACATGACGAAAAAAACAAAGCCTGAAACAAACTAATAATCACTCTCGCACCTTACACTCCCCCTCCTCTAAATAAACATTTATCTCTCCCACAACCCCAACAAAAGAACCTCACGAATCCTCAGCAACCCACTATACGACCCTTTGTTCTCCCAATACCATTTCAAAATAAAACCTACTACCACCATCATCACCCACCTACATACTTCTTCGTTGACCCTCTCAATAGCACAAACAACAACAACGTGAAGAGGACAACAACGACTGCTGCTGTGTATTATATCTACCAGCAACCGGGTCAAGAAGTATTTTCGCGCGCTAACGAATACGTTGAGGCTACTTGTGCGGCTGCTCGCGCATGCGCTCTCTAACGATATTATAATGACAAGTGCGTGTGTGTATATATATGAATATATGTGCTGCAAGGTACGTGTGTGTACGTGGCTGATTTTCTACGGGGTCCAGTTTGATGTGAATTTGAATGTGGAGGACGTGCGGACGGAAGTTTAGTTTGAGCGGTTCGTTTGTGAGAAACGTTATATATGTATGTAATGTTTGGGGAAACTGTTGAGAACGCGAATTGCGCTTTATGCTCGAGTTCTAAAGTCCCGCAGGGGGGAAGGTTTTACGTGCGCGTGTGAACATTAAGCGAAATCATGGTTGATGTGTGATTTCTGCAACTGTTATAGAATAGTTTGATTAGAGAAATGTTTTTTAATCATTTGAATTCGAATTTAAAAAGATAATTATAAAAAAGAAACGATTATAACTCGTTTTCTATCATTTTCTTTAACTACTTCTTCCCCATAAGCATCATCATTAATTTCAATACCTCGAAATTACCCCTCAGCCCCGTTATACCCTGAATGACAGTTCAACGATCTCCTCCGTAACAGCCGGTAAAACCGTCCTTCCCACCGTCGACAATCAATCGACTAATTCCAAAAATCTCGCACTCTTGCTCCTGCCATTTCGCCTACTGCGAGGCAATTCAACTTGCCCCGTAAACTGAATTAACTACCTCCTCTTGACGAACGCTTGCTATATATACTCGTAGCCGAAAAAGCTGCGCTCGCTCGTACAGGCGCACGTCGTAAAGACTTTTCGCGAAACGACTTTTTTCCGTACCTTTCTCTCTCTCCTTCCACGCGCGCTGGCGAGTTTATACGAGGTGAATTGCTCTCGATGGATTGCGCACGCGCTCCACGTCCCACTTACGTCTGTCCGTTCGTACGCGTATGTGTGTATGTGTGTATATAGCGTTTATCGCTGGCCACGTGTAATCCCGTGGCGTCGATTCGACGTTCGCCTGTTCGACGGTTTTCCATTGTGTCGGCCAGTGGTGCGCGCAAGTTCGTGTTCCTGAAAGTTATGGGGGAAACAAGGGAGGTGGAGGAGAGAAGGATTGTTCATTGATTCCGATGGATTTGTTATTTGCGCGCCGGTGCGTGCGTGCGACGATTGCGAAAGTTTCGAAAGGGCCCCGTTGAGGGTTAATCAATTCCAAGTGATTTTTGCACTGTAGTCGAGTAAAAGGCATTTGAATGGGAGTAGGCGATAAAAATTTTTTGTAGTATTGATTTTTATCGTTTTTTAACAATATTAATTATTATTCAAATTTTGTTAAAGATTATTTTTAACATCTGGGTATGTTTTAGTATTAATTATTAGATTTTTATTGATCTTTTTTTAAATATAATTATTTTTAGATAAAATAATGATTTATAATAATCACATGAAATAAATTTAATCTGGTAAACTTTGAAATCTTTATTTCGAAACTGAAAACATGATTAACGTATCTGCTTATTTCGTAAATCAGGACAACACTACTGTATATTTGATTGTTATCGGGTAACTATATGAAAGGGTTTATTCAATTATTTTAGAATTTCTCTTCCGCAGTCGAAGCGTCCACTGATCCGCCTTTTCATTTATGATGACGTAAACATATAGAACCTCTCAGCTTATTGTTTCCTTGAGAAACACCGAATGTTTCGATTTGGAAATACTATAAGAGTTTAGCGAAAAGGTCTATCAAAGTGAGAAAATTTAAAATAACTTTATATAATTGACGATTCGTTGCATAACAGTCATATATAACAAATATTTTGCAATATAAACTAAGATAAAAGTACTAATACGAGCCTACCAAAAATCGTTTACCAATAAGCCGTCGCATCTATATAATAGTATGTTTTTAAAATTATTATTAATATACAAATACAAAATTTCTTTTTCACACATAACCTAGATATATAGATTTTATTAACAAACGATGCGTTGTGTTGTTTGGTTCATATTTCATAAAGATAAATCAATATTTGTGATGATATCTTTGCTTTGAAGATTAAAGATAATTTTAGCACAAAAGCTAATATCATAGGATCATCATATACGAAGTGTCGATTATGAAAAGCGCTATATAATATATTGGCTTTCCGGTCTTCTAAAGGTTAAAGACACTTGTAAATAAATACAGTCTAGTGGTGTTCCCGTCAGTTAGGTATAGATCGTGTTTGAACTGAAGACCTTCCAGTTACAAGTCTAGCAAATTATAGTATTTACGTATGCCTAATATACTATCTAACTCTAAGCTCTTGAGATGGCCCATGAGTTGTAGACTTACCTAATTTAAATATTTTTCAATTCCATTTGGTTGGAAAAATATAATAACTAATGCAAAGAATGTTTTTTAATAATCTTTCATTATACTTTTTCAATGGATTCTTTTCATACCAGATATAATCTTCAAAAAGTGATTCTCACTATTTAATAGAAGACCATGAAGATGTAAATCTAGATAGATTTAAATGTGAAAAAAAATATTATTCATTAAAGAGGGGAAAGGGAGAAAAATCGCTTTGCAAGTGAAAGAAAAATGGGTGATTTATATACCATGAATCCTTATAGCTTCATTTAAAAAAAAGTTTGTTGAAAGAGAAAAAGCCCTTTAAGAATTTTCTAATTACAATTTTAATCATTCTGAACCCTATTTTTAATTTATTTATTGTTACTTCTCAATGACCATAAAAAAATCGATTCTCCCGTATCCACCGCACCCTGATTTCCCGTCTAGACCGCCGCCCGAAAAAAGAACGCCAGCGCGATAAAAATAATTAAAACAAAAAAAAGGACACGTTCACGTAGCAAAAAAGAAGAAATCAGGACACAGCAAAAAAGGGGCGAAGCGAGCGAAGGACGTGAAGCAGGCAGGCGCAGGAAGACCAGCGAGGGTGAAAAATCAAGCTTCCAATATATATACACAGTACGGAAATGTCGGCAAAAGTTTCATTCGAGCGTGTATATACAGTACGGACACTATGTTTAGGACACATCACACACATACATGCTCTCCTCGCATTAGCGCACACGGATAAATTCGCGAAAATCCGCTCGGACGCGCATGCGTTTCGCGAATTATTTTCCTGTGGCACGTCCTCTTTTTTTTCTCTTCTCTCCCTACCACTCGCGCGTCTGGTGTTGGGTACCGAGAACGGCAATTTTTCACTCGAAGCTCGCGCGTGTCGCTAATCGCTATATAGCATGGAGGTGCTAGAGCTCTCTTTTTTTTGTGTCGCGCAACGTTGTGTGTGTGTGTGTGTATATATATATATATATATATGTATGCGGCAAAGCTTGGTGTAGGCGTCAGAGCGCGAATCCGCTTCACGAGAGTGCGTGTGAATGTCATAGAGGCGAAGGATTTGAACGATGTGCATGGTGTTGGTGCTTTAGTTGTAGTTGAGTGGTACTGGTATGGGTGGAAGCTGTGTTTTTTTTTAATGGTGAGGGTTGATGCGTCATTTGATGGGGTTTATTGGGAGTAATTGGATGGAAGGGAGTAGAATATGAACGTGATTAATAATTATATAAGTGCAGGGTATAATGTGGTGTTGCTGCTAATGACAGGTGTTTATAGTATATGAAAGATCTGCTTTAAAAAAAACTGTATTGCAGAAAGTAATAATTATATTTAAAGAACATCAAATGGTTTTTAGAATAAAACAATTTTTGAAATTACGTTTGATAGGTTATTTACTATAAAATTGTATAAAACTAGAAAGGATAAATACGTTATGGCCTGCAAGTTCAGCAAGTTTGGTCAAAAATATATCTAATTTTCTCGATATATGTTCGGATAAAATTTTCTTTCTTGAATCTTATTTCATACCCGAATCTATATTGAAGGATAAAAGTTTACAAGGTTCTTTTATATTCGGTATAAAATAAAAATATTTGTTTTTATAAGTTACGATAGCAGAAGTATAATGAAAGTTTATATATAAGAATCACATTAAACTTAAACTAAAATATAAAGTACATTGAGACGTTTCTGTATAAAATTATACTCAAATTCTTAAAACATTATTGCGTTATTAAAATTATCATTGTATTAATATTCATCGTAGTTCATGCTGCGTTGTGCGAACTAATATAATCTAAAAAGTTATTAATAGTTATTAATTCCAGGCGCGGAATATAAATCTTAATTACTCAACTACTTCTTCCCGCAATATCCAGCAATTAAGTCTTTCTCATTTCAACTTTCAAGCGCTCAGTTTCGAAACTCTCGAACAAAATAATACTGCCATCTCTCCCTTCCATCCAGCACTGAGTCTCCCTAATACCATCAATTCAAATACAAATTGTCCTTATATTACTTATATATACCTCGATTCAATACCTCCTCCCGGTTTTCTCACGCCGCTTGGACTTTTTTAATTCGCTGCAGTGCAGCGCTCCTCGCGCGGCTTATATTCATTTCGAAGAATTAAATATGCATTGCCGCCGGAATGAATAAAGTTTTAAAGTATATACCTATATATATACACCTACCTTACCCTGTGCTACGAGAAAATCTTTCTCTCGATCTGGCCTTAGCCACTGCCACCGCTGCCGCCACCACTCTTCTCATCTCTTCACTCGCTCGCATCGAGGAAAAGCGTGTTTGTACAGCTTCCTTTTCATCAAAGGATGAAGAGAGCCCGGGCGATATGCATTTTACAAAAAAAAAGAAAAAGAAAAAGAAAAAGAAAAAGCTAGCGAATTCAAACACGCTCGGCGCTCGTTTTGGCGCGCTACTTTGTACGCGCGAGCGCGTGCCAACGTATGTTACACACTGATATATATAATACATAAACACCGTGTGTGAGGTTTATTTTTTTTCGAGGTTAGGTTTTTGAGGTTATGAATAGCGCTTGGTATGGTTACAGACGCGTACTGCTGATAAACAGAATGTGTATGAAGTAGTTGCTGTGTTCTTTCGAATGGAAGAGCTCTTTGTAATCTGCAGAGGGTAAGTCTCTACTATGAAGTGGGTTAATTTTATGAGTGCACGTGAGCTTTAGAACCTTTTAAAAGGTGAAAAATAAAATTTTTGAAGTATAGTAAGTATTTCATGCTGAAATATATTGTTTTTAGGTGTTACGAAAAATAAACACGATTTCGCATTAATTGTCACTGTAAAGTTTAACTATATTTATAAAAATGTATTTATATCATATAAGGATTTTTGTAACGTTATCAATACATTCGATTTTTGAAGATATTTATCATTTGTAAAATTACAGAATAATTCAGGTATTTTTACTGGAACGTGTTTTACGTTATTTTTTATGTATATTTATTTATTTACATTCTTAAATTACATTAATTGTATGCCGATTATATACCGGTGTAATGTCGTGAGATTTCTTATATTCACGATAAAAAATTAATACAAAATAGTAAATCACGCTGTTTTATTCATTAACATATATTAGACACTGTCGAGTCCAACATTTTGTGTTAAATTTCGTCAGCTTTTGTTCTTTGATTCAGGAATTAACTGCAAAACTACGTGTAGCAGTGAAATAAGCTTTACAATCACGTTGAAGAAAGACAATTAAATATATGTACAATATTGTCACTCCCCTCTTCATACCAGAATAATACAGTTGCTAAAATCAACACGTTTTCGTGTACCAATACCTTATATTACAACACCAAGGAGCAGTGCAAAAGCAACTAGTTTCGTTTTAACGCCGACAAGGCAACTTGTGTGCAACTGTAATTCCGCACGTAGTATACGTACGTGACGTTACAACCACCACCAGCTTCAAAGCGCAGTATGTGTGTGTGTGTGTGTGTGTGTGTGAGAGGAAGGAAGCAAATTTGACTCCACTTTCTCAGATGTAACATCGTACGTGAGATTTCAGCGTATTTGGAATGTTGGAACGTCGGATTAGCCATGGCTGATTAATGTGCCAGTGTCTTCTTCGCGTTTCTCTCTCTCTCTCTCTCTCTCTCTCTCTCCTGTCTCATCTTTCTCGCTCTCTCCTTTCCCCGTATTAAATTGCGCTTTGAAGCGCGCGGGAGAGATTTAAAGGCGGAGCTTTTCTTTTGAGTGGCGAGAGCTAAAGGGGAAATTTTCTTCGGTGGAAATTTTATCGCACCGAGCCCGAGTTAAATTCATTCTTAAAGGTTTCTTTGATGCCTTGAGTAAGTGTCATTTTATTGCGATGAGTATCTCGGAGTATTTTTACTTCTCTCGGTTATTTGTAAATGCTAGCGTACACTTTAATTCTGATAACTTTTTATTATGAATGGATGATTTAGTTTGCAGAAAATTATAACGTGACATGATATTTTAGATAACTTTGAACATTCCCTTTGATCATTGCTGAGCTGTGTCATGTCTCTTTTTTTTTTAACTGCTCAAGTAAGTGGCAATAATCTGACTTCCGCAAAGCATATGTACGCTGAACTTTCACTGAGCCTTTAATCTTGTTAAAGTTTCATTTGACTTTACGTTTCCTTTGTCCGAAAATGTAATTATCATTCCTTTTAGAAAGAGAATATGAAACTTCTTGTTCAGACATTATTCTACGCTTCAACTGGCAACTGCTACAAGACCAATTACGTTGAATATATTTGCAATGGTTTATCCTATTCATTATCAAAGTATACATAGTATCTATTCAAAGTTAAGAAACGTATTCGATATCGCATAATAGATGATTATCGCAATCATTATTAATTTATCAAGTTATGTATAATTAAAAACAACAAAGTTTTAATAATATCTGAATATTTACTTATAATCTTAAAAGTCATTTAATATTTTAATATAATCATTTACCATGCTTCTAAAAGTACGATACATTAGTGTCTCCTTAATGATGAAAAATCTTGTTGATTTGTTCCTTCAATAAGACGATCGCAAAAAGTAGAGTACAAATATTGTATGAGACATACTTAATTCTTGTTGTCTTTCATATGATCAGATTCAACGCCCATTAATGTATGGCTTTTTTACGCATAATAATAAACAATGATAAATAAGCTTCGTTTCGTCGCTCTCATTTAATAGGATAATATCTCATTTAATAATCTTATCTCCCTCATCTATAACGATTATTCAGTTTCACACTTCATCGAGAAAAGGAATTAAAATGTATCCTGACGTCGTGGCGCGGGAAGCACCAAGAACACGCAGCGTCAAGACATCACTGTCTCTCGCATCCACTTAAAATAGTTACACGAAATTCTTTTGAAGCACTCAACGTCGTTCCGAATAGACAGTCGTCGTCTCTGTTGCTCTATTTTTTCTTCACCTCTCTCTTTCTCTCTTTCTCCCTTTACAGTGAGCGAAAATTCCAAAAAATCTCGCCAACCAGTCCTAAAACAAGGGGAAAGGGGTAAAAAACAACCGAAAGAAAGGAGGTAAAAAATCCCTCGACCGAAAGTCACCGGAAGCCGTCACAATGGGCGCGGATTTACGCAACTCGTTATTCGAGAGCCGAGGAAACACAAAAACGCGGAACCGCCCCCGCGCGCGTATTTACTTTTCTCGCGGTTTTTTTTCTCTACCAGCTGCTGCAGCTTAGTCCCTTCGTTTTCTCTCTCTGTCTCTCTGTCCCTCTCTTTCTCTGTCGCGCTATCTTTCTCTCTTATTTTTTAGCTGGTCCCTCTAGTCTTTGCGTCGCGAGTCTCTTTAAATTTATATATCTCGTAAGGCAACTCTTCGGCTAAGCCGGGGATCATTCTCTCTTTTCGCGTGGTTGTGCGCTTGCGCGAGAGGAGGAAACCTCGTTAAATTCGCAGCGTGTGCGCTTGGCAAAGAGCCTGCGCCGCTGTCTGATGCTCTCGCGCCGATCCGCCTTTGCGTATTTTTCAGCGTCGTGCGCGCTATTATTTTTCTGGCGTGAGCCTTGCATTTTTTCTTCGCCCTCCCCCCCCCCTCCTCTCTCTCTCTCTCTCTCCCTCGATCTCGATAGAGTGGAAGGTAAATCTGACGGGGGATTAGTCCGTGTGCTTTCAACTCGCCTGATATTTCGTTGTCGCAGAAAGAAGGGAAAAGTCGGGCAGAATATTGAGGCTTTGTGGAAATACCTTTTGATTTAGGATTCATTTGTGCTAGGTTGATTCTAGTGACGTTGATATAAGTTTATTTATTAATTTTATGGAAAAAGAAAAAAATTAATATCAGATCTTTATGAAAAAATCATTAAAAATTGTAACTTTTGAAAAAATATAATAAAAAAATAAATAAAATGAATCATTGGGTTGGCCTGTTGCTAAATTGCCTAAAGTTAATTTACAATTTTATCAATGATCAAATCGATTTTGGCAATTTGATAGATTATTAAACATGATTTTAGATTGGAGGATTAATTTTCTCCTACTACGGTCTTCTATACATACTATTATTTAATTGCTATAATAGTTAGAAAAATTTTCAAAAAATATGTTTGAATCCTATGAATATATTTATAAATTTATGTTTTTGATTAAATGACAATGAAAAGAACTTAATTCTGCTGGAAATCATCCATTTTTCGCCCATTTGCGAATCGATTTTTCGTGTATTTTCTAGCCATTTTATGGCGAATTGATTGAAATTGCTATTAAATGTCTAGAAAATGCTCAAAAAAATAGTTTCACAAATGGAAGAAAAATGAACGATTTTCCGTAGGGAAATGTTTTTACATTATGATGGTAATTTTTGTAATTAAATTCTTTTTATTTTATTTGCACTTGTCTTGCTTTTACTAATGCTTCTCAGAAAATTAATTTTTAGATACTATGTAAATAGTTCTGGCTACTAAATATTAAGAATTATAAGATATTTGGATGAATATTATGAAAAGTAAAATTCGTAACTTAATTGATGGTAAATTAGAGCTTTGTTCTATAAAGTCAATAAAATTTCTATAAAATAAATTTTAGAATTTTCGTTATATTTTTTATTTTTTTTGTATGTATTTTTTTGTAAAATAGTTTTTATGGAGATTGCTACAGTTCATTTTTCAGAAAACACATAATTTTGCTCTGTGTATGTATGTTGTAAGAGTCTATGATTATGTAACCATCGAGACTCTCGAGACACATAGTTTTTTTTTAAGTTCTTACACAAAAATATTTGATATAAGTGATTTAATTTTCATTTTATGTTTTAATTATTTTCTGTACCTATTATATATGAGAATATACATATCTTAATTCTATACCGTTTAAAAAGCTGCCAATTTTCTAGTCTATTTCTTAAAAAGTTGAAATGCCAATAGTATATTATTTTTATAAAGAAAAATATTGTGTTTTATATTTAATGTATGTAAATTTTCGACACCTACAAAATTTATAGAGTATTTCGATTAATAATTTCTTCTAAATGTAAGCATAAAATAAGATAAAAGATACCTGTGATGAATTATTTTTTAAACTAACACTTTTAAGTTAATATAATTTACTTTTTTATTAAATTATATAAAATATTCTTGTATTTATGACAAATATATTAGAATTCAGTTTTATAGTCATTATTATGGACCAAGT
Source organism: Torymus texanus (assembly GCA_036873485.1). NCBI lineage: Eukaryota > Metazoa > Arthropoda > Insecta > Hymenoptera > Torymidae > Torymus > Torymus texanus. The sequence goes on from JAYJLV010052836.1 coordinate 12,092, forward strand.
ATTATTTTTAAATTTAATGAATTGCTTTTAATATTTCGATATTGTATTTCGTTTTTGAATTGCTACATTAATTTTCAGGAAGGTAAATATCAATAAATTTCCACTAAAATTTACTGATTATCAGATATTTATATTTAAATATTCTACATGTTTTATTAATAGGTTATTTAAAATTATCTAATAATATATTTTTAATATACGGAGGTTACTTATAGCTATTTAAAATAATTTTTTACCTTTTTTCTTAAATTATTTATAAAATTAACTTATCAACAATTGATAAATTTAAAATAATACACTAATATTATTAATAAATCGAGCTATAAAAAGTCAAGTATGAGGGTGTTGGTAGGTTATTTATAGTTATTGGTTATAAAATTGAAGTATCAACAATTTTAATAAAATCCAACCATAATTTATTAAATAAATTAATTTCGAGTTGTAATATATATTTTTCCTTTTTATGTATATTTTAGTTCATTGAATATATAGTAAAATAAAATAGTTTTATTACAAATTTGATTTTAGGTTTAATGTGTCTATTGATTAAATATTGTAAATAAATAATGGACATTACTTCATCATATTAATTAAGATTTTATTTGACGGTAAAACATGTCCATCAATATCAAATAAGTAAAATAATTTTTTTTAATGCCTGCATTCAAAATACTGAACGTGTACCAATGAATTTACAGAGCAATTATTTTCTATACAATAACTTCCTTGTAAATCGTTTTTTTTCAGTTATCAGAAAATAAAATAAGGCTGTTGCTATTTGTACGAATGAATATAATCCATTAATTCAGTGCGTAAGTTCAAAAACACCTTAGTGTGATGTTTGTTGTATTTATATATCTGTGTTTATACAAATCTGTCGTAGAAATAGCAATTGCGATAAAATAATAATATGATATCGTAATAAAGTTACGAGTATTACCAAGCAAAGTTATTAGAGAATCATGACGCTATCTTATCGTCTACGACGTTACGCCGCACTATTGGCAAAGTGTTACGCAACACCTTTGACTAGCTTAGGCCACCTTCAGAACAGCTGTTGAGTGAGTCACGTGGTGTCGACACATGTATTATCATGTGTCCATGAAATGGAACATTTATAGGCCCGGATAGCTCAGTCGGTAGAGCATCAGACTTTTAATCTGAGGGTCCAGGGTTCAAGTCCCTGTTCGGGCGATATTTTTTGTTCTTTTACTAAGTTATTTTAGTTACCATTGAGATAGATAATGATTGAATCATCAGAAACATATAAGAAAGAAAGTTTATAATCAGACTTAGTCTTATGATTCAACAATACGAATGTACACATATTATGATTGACATTTATTTGTACTCCGTAATTGTCATTTACTTAATCGGGATATTGTTTTTTTAATTAAAAAAAATGTTAAAGGCTAAAAATAACGTTAATTTAAAATTTGTATGCAAATGATTTCGTTATTTGTTTCGTTCTTTTCTATCTGTTTAAAACATGAAAATTTATAAAACTATGCTTGTATAATATTTTTAACTATTAAGGTAATTTTTCCTCATCTTTATTCTAAGTTAAAATTTTTAAGACTAATGTTTTTGTCTTCTTACTCTACATTGTTGACAATTTTCATATTTCTTAAATTTATTAAACATTCCTTTTCAAGATATTTTCAAAAATAAAATTTTAATTATTACTAGAAAAATTTTGCTATTTTAAACTAACATAATTTATGTTTTTACTGTTGACATAAATATAAACTATTTTAATTGGTACATTTGCAAACAACACTTTTAGTTCACATAGTATCCATTTTAAAGAGTTTTCTGGTTATTTAATATTAAATCATAAAAAATTTCTGTTATGATTTACCTTTCGATATCAAAGTTTTTAGATCATTCTAAAATATGTAAACAATAATAATAATTCTATAGATAATTGTTTCGAAAATTATATTTTTACAGAATACTAGAAAATTTTGTAGAAAATGGTTTTTCGTTAAAAATATAAAAATATATTTGATATATTATTTGTTTAAATTTATATTATTATTAATATTAGGTGTAAAATAATTAAAAATACTAGATTAGTATTAGTTACTACAACAATTTTATAAATTTAGCTAGAGCAAATTTAAAATAAAATTCTAGAACTATTATTCAAAAATACTTTTTATTTAAATTTGATAAACATTTCTTTATTAAAAAAATATAAACTTATTGAATTGCTTTGAAAAAAAAAAAGATTTGATTGGCTTACATCTGTCAATTGTGCCACTTCGTAAACTAGATAATTTTTAAATGATTAGATTTTTCTTGTACACATAGTCAGGAGGCAATACCGAAATCTATTTGAAAATACTTACCGACATATTTCTATTTTTCCTTAATTTTAAACATTTTTCGTTTTTCTTAATTATTTTTGGCATTTGATGTATATTAACTTATTATAAATATTGAATGATTTAGATATAGCTATAACGTTAAAAACAAATTAACATAAACCATAAATTTGATGTAGGAATCTGTAATATCCTGAACATTTATAAAGTACATTTCCGCTCATAGTCTTTTGACCTCTTCCAACAAAAATTGTGTAAACTTTGAAGTTCTATATCTCCGCGAAAAATCAAGGCACAAAAATTGGCAGTAAAGTTTTAGAAAGGACTTGAGAACCTTTTCAAAGTGACATTGATTATTTAATTTTGCAATATATTTTTTTTAGTTTTTTTTTATACGGAGTTAAGAAAATTTTTTACCTATGTTTAATGCTTTATCAGTTTAAACAAAATTTTCTTTTTAATGTATTACATTAATGTATACACATAAAAATGAAGGCTTTTCATCCCTTTTTACAATCACGTTGTTTATATTTCCTTAAAAAGTTATAAATAAATTCGTAAAAAAGTGGACAGTTTTTTTCGATCTTATATATATTATCCGCCATCATTTTTTACAAAAAAATTGTTTTTTAGAATGCGTTTACAAAGTTTGATGGATTTATATGAAAAATGTTGTGGTTATAGTAATAATTAGCTATACTAAAATTCAAAAATAATTTTTTCATATAAATCTGTCAAACTTTGTAAATACATTCTACACTAAAAAACATACAATTTTTATCTTCAGCATTTTTTTATAAAGTAAAAAATGGCTAAGACATGCAAGATCAAAATAAGTGACCATTTTTTACGAATTAATTTATAACTTTTTAAGAACAAGTCGTAGGTAAATAAGACAACGTTATTTGTAAGAGGGATGGAAAACCTTCATTTTTATGCGTCAATACTTTAAAAAGAACGTTTTTCTTTAAAACGGAAAAAAACATTAAATATAGGTGAAAATTGTTAAATTTTTTTTGTTTTTAAGTCCGTATAAGAAACTAAAAAAAAGATATTTTAAAATTAAATCAATGATTCTGATCTAGATTGAATCAAAAAAACTAGGTGATCACCCATGGACGACGATTACAAATATTACTTAATAACAGAATATGTATTTATATTTGAAATTCTTATTTTAATATCATGATTTAAAAAAGAATTTTATGAACTTTGAAGATATTTCAACATTTTCTACTTTGTTTTAACTAATATAGTATAATTACAAAGCAAAATAAAATTGTAAAAGTTGACGTAATAGTTAACAATGATTTATTTTTCATATACTCTATAATTAAAATAAATAATAAATGCGAAATCATGCTGAATGATTATTTGTATCTGGTAAATCTAAGGTTTTATCAAATGTGCAACTAATTATAATAGTAAATACCAATCGTTTTTTATTACAAAAGCAAATAATTATGTATCAATGTGTCTTTATTTATGTAGCAAATTTTTTCATTGGTCATTTTACATATACATTTAAAAATTATAAAAAATTTTGTTTTGAGTATAACTTGCTTAGATCTGATTTTATACGAAAAATTTGTGAACAAAAGTGGTATATAATTGAGATACGTGTTTTTTTGTATTATAACCTTTTTCGTATAATTGCATTCTTCAAAGATGCATGCGAAAAATACTAAATTTTGGTAAAAAGGGAGCTTATTGTATTTAACTCGTAGAGATATCCATGATAGATGGTAGATTATATGAAAACTTTTAAAACAAAGGTTGTAGATATCATTAAAACGAAACTTTTTCCTGAGAAATATTTTTTTGTAAAATTAATTCTTTGTCAATTAAGGTGGTTATATTAAAAGTCTGAAGTTAATTGAGTGTTAATAAAAATATTATTTTCAGGTTTTTTAAAAATAAAGGTTAAAAAGTTTGTTTTTTTGATTAGTGAATGCCGTCAATCTAACCTCAAACCATGACTTTTCCAACTTTGATATAAAATATATTTTTATTTTGTTCGCCTATCGCTATATTTTTTAATGTATTTAGAAAATATGAAATTAATACTTTCGATATCTCGTTTTTTTGTATTAATCCGCAGTGTTTAAGTACTTCTATTTCAATGATTTTGAATGTCAGTAGCATGGTTCATATACTTCCCCATGTTAAAACACAACTTCAACAATAATAGTATTTAATCTTATTTAGATCCGCAGTCTTTATATTTTTAATAGAACCACCTTAAACCCAAGAGAAAAGATTTAAAAAGCCTATAAATATACTAAAAGTAGTCGATTTTCGCATATTACGTATATATTACTTAAAAAAATATAGTGATGTCTAAAAGTACAAGATTATCCTGCGTAATTGCGATTGTCTATTTATTATTATTTTAATAAAAATTCAAAAAATTATAAAATAACGTTATGCTTACAGCATAAAACTTAATATTTTAACATTAGTTAGAGAAAAATTAGATTCATTTTAGATGTGTAGTAACGATTATTAAGAAAAATAGGTATTATTTCATTTTAAATGGTGCTCATTTACCAAGAGAGTTTTTCTACTTTTATTTAAAGAAAACGCTGAATTTATTAAGAATCATTTAACATCAACTATAGAAAACAAACGCAAAGGAAAAAATAATTTAGAACACTGTGATTGTTGTTGGAATACTAAGTTCTAATACAACTTTGTAAATTCTGTTTAATAAAATAATATTTTATGCCTAACCATAAGTCATCTGATGCAATGTAATGTTTTTACGTATCGTCGAACACCAGAACCGTGTGGTGGTCAGTTTTGGTTATATAGCTATGTGCGTGAAATTCTTACTTTGAATACGTTCCATATCTTTTCGACTCAGGAATGTTATGTTTACCTCAAAGCAATTTCGTCTATACCAATCTCAAGCAATAATTATCAGGAAAAAAAATTAAATATCAATATTCGAGTTTTGAATCCGCTGCTTTTCTGAAAAAAAAAAAAAAATAGTATTGTTAATGCATCTGACGATAGTTTTCCATATATAAACACCTGAACCACTTAAAGATCCACCATACCATATCCATCCATCGTTTAACTTTTCATTTACAATTCACCAGAACCCACACACTACAATCTTCCACGTCTCCACCACGACATTCCCCGATGCTACGGCAATCACCCAAGCTGCATCGCGCGTTCCCTCTCTCTCTCTCTCTCTCTCTCTCTCTCTCTCTCTCTCTCTCTTCGTCAGCGCGCGACCCACGTCAGTCGCACCGCACCTCCTCCCTAAACAATCCTGCAAGATTCACCGACACCCGTCGTCCGTGTGCATCTGCATACGCGACATTCCAACCGCGCAGGAACCCCCCAACGTACACATACACTGCACAACGTGACGGAGACTACTCCAGTAGCAGCAGCAGCAGCAGCAGGCAGGTATACAGCTGCGCGTGAGCAAGTTGACGTTGAATTACGCCCTTTGACGCCACGACGGTCGTCGCGCAGCCTCTGCTCGATATTCGCCAATCCGCTGGCTAATTAAGATTAACGAGTCGTTAGGCACGCGCGTAGAGGTTACTGATTAGGCAGAGACTACGTAACCGTCGTCTGGTGTCAGTGTATATAGTAAATATCTATATAACCGTGCTTTTGACCGTTTTAGAGGCGCGTGCGCGCGTGGCTTCTACGCCTCGAAGTTCTTCAGCCGGCCGGATTAATTATGTTAGACAGTAGTAGCAGCGAGATGGTGTGAGTGGCGTCTGGAAAGTTACGCCGCGACGCTTCTTTCCGGCCAACTGCTGCTGCTGCTGGTTGACGAAGAAGAAGAAGAAGAAGAAGAAAGCCTTGCACCGTGTAGTGGCTGAGAGAGTTGAGTGGAGAGGTGAGAGAGAGAGAGTGTCGAGCTAGAGTTTTGAGTTAGAAACTGTGTTTTAGCGCTAGGTATAAGGAGAGAGAGAAAGAGTGCTATACGTATAAGAGCGCTCGTAGTACGTGTAGAAGGGTCGTATCTTTCGCGCTCACTGGGGAGGAAAAAATTGGGTTAATAAAGTCAGGTGTAACGGTTCCTTAGCGAGTAGTCTATTTCCGGGACTGTAGTCTTAATGCGCTCCGAAATTCTGGCTGTATCTTTTAAAAGTGTTTTATATACTTTTGGGGAGATGGTTGTATGGGTTAATGTTAAAGTTATTTGATATAACGTTAATTATTGGGTAGAGGGAGACAAAACAATGAGGTTTATTATATTATGAATTTAAAAAATGAATACAGAAATATATATATTTATATATTCCCTTCGACAAATGAATCCCGTCAATGAGTATTGGCTGTTTCGTTATTGCATTGATTTTGTTTACTCGTGTTTGACGAACAAAAGAACATCTTTTTATGAAAAGAAATTAACAAAGGCTGACTGGACAAGGGAGGCTACACGTAATATTCAGATTTCATTCTGTAAATAAACATACGTCATTCCGTTTACAACGTAATCGTATATATTGTATAGTCTTTGATAAAAACTCCGATTTCAATTGTTATTTATTATTAATTTTATTGATAAGTAATGAGAAATTTGTTGAATAAAATATGTTTATATAAATGTATCGAATACGCCGAGAAAACATAATTTATTATCAAAAAATCCTTTTAAATCGTTACATTATACATACATAATCCTTTATATCCAGTAAGAATATCAAATTTCTTTTACAGAACCAAGCCTTTTCAATTCCTCACATTCATATTATAAAAATGACTATATCTGCACAATCCGCAAAGCAAACAAAAAAACTGAACAGACCGCATTTCCCTTCCTCCGATATATATCCGCACCAATAAAGCGCTCACCTTTTTCCCAATCACGCAAAATAAATCCTGTAGCGCTTGCGCAGATCTATATATAACTGCACACTCGCGCTCTCTCTCTCTCTCTCTCTCTCTCTCTCTCTCTCTCTCTCTCTCTCTCTCTCTCTCTCTCTCTCTCTCTC
>JAYJLV010052856.1:1554-19385 GCA_036873485.1 Torymus texanus
TGAGTACTCGTAACGCGTTGAATAAACTATCAAAGTGCGGGTGTTTATCTGAAATGCCGAAGGTAACGTCGACTACCGTAGTACAACTTATTTCTATTATAAACTCTACCGAGGTATTTTTAGCACGATCGCGGTTAACTGGAATGACAAACTGATTACGCGTTTCTTATATTCTATAACTTATTCAGAATGCATGCTCATATATGATTGAATAATTTCAAACTACTTCTTCAAAAAATCTCTATATAAGCGACTTGCATAATTCGTTTATTTTCAAACTAAACAGAAAACTAATATGCCGTTTGTACACCAAATAATAAAACTTAATCTCGCGTGAAAATTATTTTTTCGACACGTACATACACACACACACACACATTCATACTGACCGTTATATATAGGTTATATATTGTACAACAACTTACCTAACACCGGTAATACACGCGGCATCGATATCTCATATCTACTATCATTGGGTAACAGTACAGCCGCTCTAAGCTCGCACGTGCTATGGATGCCATGAGGTCCAGTAAGCTTACAAAGAGCCTCGCAGGATCGTGGCAATTGGGCCTCACGGCATCCGGCGCTTGCACTCCACGTCATCATTAGCAGTAGTGCGACCACAACCGCGCCGATCCAACGCCTGGTCTGCATCCTCAAGCCCGTCTACGTATACGTGTATGTATGTATATATACATATATACATATATATATATATTTATATCTCATAAGCCAGGCGTTGTTGCTGTCGTCGTCGTCGTCGTCGTTGCTCATCGATCGCAAATCCACGGCGGCATCATGTCGCGTCTGCTCTAGTGCTCTTTGATTCGAGGCGATGATGCACCTTTTACTTTTTTTTTATTGTTACTACTAGAGCACAGTTGTCGACGCCTGTGGATATATATAGTTACTTGGCCTATATACAGATGACTAATTTGTTTTCACGGATAAACTCGTCGTCTTATCGCGGGCTATATTGTCGTTTCGCTTTCCCTCGACGTTATGTATGCCCGTACATCACAGCTGACGATTCAACGAATCTGGATATACCTTGCAGCAAGCAGACTGGGTGTGACTTGCTGTTATACTCACGATGAAATCGCATTGTACGATCTGGAGCTATTTCTGCGGCGGATAAAAGGTGATGTTTTATCTATTTTTCGCGAGCACGCACTTGACAGCCGGACAGTTCAAGACAACAGGAGACGATGCGACGAGGATCTGCCGCACATATATATATGATACACATTTGAAATTGTCAGCTGTATTGTATGAAGTTTATTGTTGTTTTTAGGCTGTAAGACCAAGACTGATTAAAAGTTCACCACTTGCGACTCGATTATGAATAAGAGTACATTGAGCATCTCGACCTCGTGTGGCTTGGATCCATCCCTAAAGGGGTCATCAATCCCCTCGTCTCTTTCATTTCTCTCTTTCTCGCTTTCTCTCTCTCTCTCTCTCTCTCGTGTTTGTTATATATATACTATTCCCTCAAGCATTTCTCAAATCATCTGTACATGGACATACTACACTATTACTCCAACATGCTAGCTATCCTTGATAAATATATATTCGAATCCTCGTCAGATACTGCGTGCACGCACTGGAAACGTAGACATCCAATCACGCACCACACGCGCGTATTATATATTTATATACACAATACGAAGAAACGAACACTGTTGAGCTTTTTACATGTTGCTATATACATCACTGATGCACACATACACATATACACACACACACACACACAGAGACACGCACAAATATAGCACTGTATACCGAGCACGAAATATAAAAAAAAAATCGAAATGCTAACACGCTGGTGGACGGGACGCGACTAACTGTCTGCACTCTCGTTTTATCCCTCTCAACTATACAGCACGCGGACGGATTTCAGCAAGCTTTATCAGCGATCGCCTATCGGCTATCGATGATAATGTGCTATCACGCTGTGAATTCTTAGCGACGAGTAGCAGCCCACTGTTATATATACACATACGTATTGTCACACACCGGCGGATTTGCGACCTGTTGCTCTTCAAAGCGGAGGGTTAAGAAATTTTCTGAGCGGTAGGAAGACGCGTGTCGGTCTACAAAATTGCTGAATCGGTGAGAATAGTTACGGTCAATGTATATATGTATAAATCTAAAGGTGTTATAGTCTAATGTTGTATCTGTATGTTACGTATTTCCGGTGATGAGATGTTAAAAGGGATCAAAATGTCTTCAAGGTTGTCGGTAAGTTGTAGGGTGTTGAAAAGTACGTTGACAGATAAATCAGAGGTGCATGTATATGCAATCTTTTTGTGAGCTGCAATATATTTTATATTATTTCACTTTGTTATAATATGATCATTATATACAGGAATTCGTAAACGCAATGTAAGTAATTTGGAAAATATACATTTCAACTGTCTTTCTTTATTTTAATTTTATGGTTTTTTTGCTACTTCGACAGGACACAATTTAAATGTGTACTTGCAGTCCCTTCGCAGCACTTATATAGGAACTAAAAACAACCGAAACAAGGAAAGGCTGTATTTTCACTTTCACCAACACGGCAATCATATAATTGCGCTATCGACGCGTAATTATCACAAAACCAAAATTACCCTACGCAAAAATTCACCGCCTGCAACGCTGCGTACTCAACTGTCTTACTGCGCGGGAAGTCGGAAAAAATCTCGAGGGCTGAAAAAAAAAACCCTCGTCGCGCCGGCGACGGTGGCGGCGGCGAAGCGACGACTGACGCGCAAATCGAAGCGCACGCGCGCAACAAGTGTATACTTATACGACTATATAGAACATCCACATCGCGCGTTCGCAGTACGAGTATGAGTGGATTATAACCGAGAAATCAGTAGTACGAGTTTAGGTCTAAGGTGTGCATGTATGTGTTTTTCTTTTTTTTTTATTTATCTTGGAACTTTACTCATTTTAATATGAAATTTTTAGATATATTTTATTGTTTTTTTTTTAAATCGTCGACTTTTCTATTCTTACGTATCATGTGTCGAGTTTATTTATTAAATCTGTATGACACACTTGTTTTGTTACATATACTTTTGTTGCGTACAATTATACTTATCTATATTATATCTTATCAATCTTTGCTATATATATATATATTGGATACTCGAAAATTCTTTTACAAAGCATCAAATGCACTTGTTCTATTGCCTTGGTATATTTGGATAATCAAACGTGATTTATTACTTTTTTCCAATAATGATTTATGATGTTTTCATTTACAGTAAAGTTCTCTTTTGTACAAACGTCAGTTAACGAATAAATTACCTTCATTAAAATGTCGAATTTCAAATATCAAATAATTTTCTTAAAAAATTAATAAAATACTTACACCCATCATGAATTGACAGGATTTTTTAGATTACAAAGAATGAACCTATTTCAAATCGTACGTTGCTACAAATTCACCTTCAATCGCGACACTAACAAAGCTCGCGATGCCTCATAAAATCTACGCACTCGTGTGATCTCGGCAACGACGGAAAAAATTTAAGGGAAGAATAACGCATGATTCCCACACGTGTAACGACGCGTGCAATGCTGCTTCCGCAAGCGCAGCACTTGCGGCTTTTGACAAAATAAACGACGCGAAAATAGCCAGTGCGCGAGTGTTCGTATACTATCACATCGTAGAAGGAGACGAGAGCCACTTAAATTTGGATGTGTACGCAGATAAATCTTACATGCCGCTAAATCCCGAGTTATTCTTTTTTCGACCTTGGTCTTCCTCAATTCACCACTGTGAAAATATCGCGTTATGGTGGGAGTTACGGTATTAATACACGTCAGTTATGCATTGCTTTTATTTGAAAAATTTCTATTAAAGAATGTTGACATTTATCCATATTGAAAGATTTGCTTCCTTTCGATCAAGATTATCCTAACAATGATTTGAAAAAATCATCAGTAAATTGACATTACTGTATATAAGAAACTTTTTACTATCACTTTCTCTTCAGTTTATTTTATGCAAAATAGAAATTGTTTACTTTATATTTGATTATTGAATTTCATTTAATTTGATTTTAAATAGATTCAACAGAAAGAGAAGTAAAGCGGAAACTCTTCTGATAATTGAACAGTATTTTAAGTCTGTCGTTTGAAATCTTACGAAAACATTATCACAGCTCAGTGCACTGCATTCGTGACGTCATTAATACATAGATAGAAGCGAAAATTTAGCCGTTTATTGCCATATGCGGTTTATACTTGCACTATCTATAACTAAATTCAACATGATGATAGCACAAAAATCACCCTACTTTAGAATTAATGCTATATAAGAACTGGAAATGTATTATTATACATGATGTTTTTATAAATTATATCAAAACAAAAAGTATAGTATTTAATGTACGTATATATTACAATATGACTTATTTTTATTTTATATAAAAAATTTTGATGTAATTTGATCAATATTTGACTGAATCAATTTCAAATCGAACAGACGGAATATACTTACATCATCGATCATTTTTGAGTGTGCTACAATAAAATTTTATCATTGTTGAGGATAGAAATAAAATCCAACTTTTATGTAGGTAAAAGTTTTTTATTTAAATAGGTTAAGTGTAGACGACGTGTCAGCTCAAGCGCTTTTTCGCATTTAATTTTCATCCGCACACAATTGAAGCGCCTTCCTCTCAACTTTTTTTTTACATTCTTTTATTTTTATAAATATACATTTTATTATGCAATTGAAGGAGAGAAGAGAAAACAAATAAAATAATAGCGTTACTAAGTTTCCTATCGACTCGCCGTCACGTTCGTCTCTCGCTCAACTGCCGAATTATCGATTGGCCAAAGGCGTTCGAAATTCAAAAATTTAAATTCTCGCGCGTATTGCCGCAGCTTAGTGACAGCCAAAAAGGTCGTGAAATAATCTGTAATTATGTCCCCGCATTCACCCACACAGCTAGGAGCAAGCTCCCACAAACGGGTTCTAACAACCTCAGGATAATCGAAATTATCCCTGGATGAGTGGCAAATTACACTGCAAGCTCGGCCTTTACCGACTATTTCAACTTAAATTTATTTTCTCTTTCTCTCCAAAAATTTTAAAATTTTTTTGCAAAAATCTTTTCCATATTATAAAACCTACGGCGACAATCATTGAAAATTTATTTGAGGTCATTTATGAGATTTTTAAACATTTGAGTAAACTATACATACAATATACATACAATATACATCCGAGTCTTTGAATATTTGAATATTCTGTTCGCAGCCTGGAAGTTATTCTTGATGACCATCATGTTCTTCCTGTGGAAGAAAATAATATTGTTTCCCCTACACAAAAATGTTTATTAAGTGAAGAGAATAAGAAATGCCTCGCAGTAGTAAAAGAAGATATCATAAACGTTATGGAAGATAATTGCGAAAAAAATGTTACGATAAGATCGTGCGTAGACATAGACTCTAATGAAAATGGCAAACAACATTTTCAAATGGTTGAACCGAAATCAGATTTATTTGTTTCTAATTTTTATATAGATAATGAAAATATATAAGAGAAAGAAACAACTGTTGGGTACAATGTTGTTTTTAAGAAAGAAAAGAATAATGTTTTCCCTATAAAAACCTGTTTATTAAATGATAAAAATAAGGAATGTCTCACAGTAATAAAAGAAGATATCGCAAACATTGTGGAAGATAATGGCGAAGGAAATGCTACGATTGAAGAGCTCCCAGAAAAATTGTTGAACATGAAATTTCAGAGGAAATGGCTAGTTTCATAGGCCCCAGATAGATCATTTAACTTAAAGCAATCGCAAAAAGAAAATCTGACGTTCAGAATCTGAAGAATCGAATATCAGTGAATTTCACTGAAAGTAAAAACTACGCCTAAGAATAAAATGGTATTATAGGTTTTGACCATTTCCTAGATAAGAAAAAAAATAACAAACCATAATATACAAATAGGTCGGAAGTTGTTACAAAAAGGATTATACGTGATTCGTATGGTTATGAAGATGAAGAACCTTCAATGTCACGCAAATTAAAAGTCAAAAACTTTCTTAAAAAGAACAATACAACAAAATCATTTCATAAAATGAATGAATATTAATACGTGTGATAGTGACGATGAGAACATTATTGAATCTGAATCTGAAAGCGACTATGAATTTCAGAAAGGTGAAAATGACAAAAGGAAAGTTAAATATAAAAGATCGAATATGTTAACGTGTAACTTAAATGCATACGATATAAAATCTGAACTTTTTAAGTCTGAGTATGGAATGCTGGATGAAGATAGATGTAGAAATAGCATAGAAAAAATAATGTTGTATACTCTACACTGAACGTTTATGTTACCATTTTATGGTGGTATTAGGCGTAATACACAAGGCGTTGTGTGTTATGTAAAAAAATGTAGGCAAGCTGATCAACAGAGGTTTCGCTTTTTTTATTTATTTATTGAAACCAGTTTTATTGTAAATATTGTAAACCAGTAATTTTTGTATCGATCATTTTGGTGAACCTGTTGCACGATTAATAATTCGTAGTGATGCAGAAATAAAACATGTTCATAACTTTACGTGAGCCGAAATATTTAAAACGTTTAAAGACCAAGAATGTAAAGAATGGGTAAAACAGTTGAAGTATCGTAGTGTCATTGATTTTCTAACTGATGTAAAAAAGAAACAAGTGTTGACATTAAGAACAATGTAAATATGTAAAATTTAAGAACGATTGATACAGCATATAAACTGAAATCATCAAAGCAATGTAAATGACGTTTGACGTTAAAGTCAACAGATTTGTCAAATATTTTCAAACTATTGATCGAGAGTCAAGTATTAGCTGATCTATTTATCCGATTTGTTGGCCTTCCTCTTACAATATATATGTACAGAGAAGCTGAATTGCAAACGTTACAAATTGAAAAGCGTATTATTTTACATATGGATGCAACAGGTTCTATCGTGAAAAAACCACAGGACTTAAAGTGTAAAAGAATACTTTATGATGCTATATTAACGAAAGTAAATAATGTTACCATAAAATCAATGGATCCTTTATTAAAGCCAGTGAACTAGCGAGTGTTAAAAGACCGATGAGAAACGCGGCGCCGGCTTTCTATATACCCGCGGCCCGCCTTGTTCGTCGGTGGGAGTGTCGGCGCTGCGCCGCCTGGCGGCGAAAATTGAAATGTGTTATACCAACGAAGATAGACAGGAGTAGAAGCGCAAAGCCCATAGCGGAGCTGAGGCACCCCGGCGCATAGTTTAGATAAGTCTAGTTTATGAAAAACATCTTTTAAATAATTTTCATTTTAAGTGTAATATATTTATATTTATTATAATTGTAATGAAAATGGATCTATTTATTTTTTTGTATTTATTTATTTGACCAGAGTAGTACAAAGTAATACATGTTATTAAAACATCCTATAGATGTAGACTAGCTACCTGAACATAGGTCTGAGTTGAGATATATAAATACTCCTGTGATGTATAAATAAACCTAATAACTTAATAACTAAAGTACCTTGGTTATAGGCATAGTAACTAAAACATGATATTTTCATTTTTATTTACACCATCCTATACTTTGAAGGTGGTGTTATTTTAAAACAAATTGTAAAATATTTTAAACAATATGTGTGCTTATCCATTGCTTTATTTTATTTTTGTTGTACTTTTTTGACATATCCAAAGTTTTAAGGTTTTGATTCTGTTTAGACAAACAATTGAAAATTTGTATAGCTTTATGACATAGTTATTCTTATCACCAACCGCTTTGGAACATTGCGGTGATCTAATTAATTTATTTCTCGTTATACTGGTTGATGTTTGGTATAAACTCATAAGATCCTTTATAGTGTTACATAGTACGCAGGCAACCAACGACCTCCGAAAAAGCGAGCGCGCGCATGACAACAATGGCTGCTCGCCGCCCGTGAGCACAGGAAAACATGCTTACTCGTCGTGTACGCTGCGTGCTGCCCGGTGCTCGACCTGCTCGAAGTCGCTGAGTCGTGTTCCTCTGAATCGGGAATCTTACCCAGGAAAAAAGATTGACTCGTGACCTGGGCGACATAGCATATATGTTATGTGTCTTGAACGGGTTGGAGCCCAAACTAGAATGATCTGGGTCGATCAGCCTCTGCCGCAGCTACATAGTAAAAACTATGTATCCTGAACAGGTTATAACCTGAACAAGGTTAATCTCTTCTTCTGCAGGCTTAAATTACATAGTAATAACTATATATATATGTATCTTGTTCAGATTCGAGTCTGAACAAGACACCTTTGAGAATATCCACCTCGTAGTCGGCGATATCTCCTACGTGGCTCGAACAGAGAAGAAAAAAACACAAGCGATATTGAGGTTATCTTACTCATTTATAATGAATAGTTGAATCATCTTGATCTCTGTTCCTTTGATACAGCAATAGGACACTGTTTTGATAAAAACTGTGTAAATGTCAAAAAAGGGGCTCAAAACCCTCTTTCATTAACATTTTTCTGTGGATCATGCGGGTCCTCCAGCACAAAAGAAAAGAATGAGGATCGAGCAGCGGCCGAGCCGGGAGACGGCTACGGCAACGGCGCTGTACGGCCGCTAGTGAACGTTTTTGCTTTGGACGTGTGGTAAATATGGTGGGAAGAGGAAGTACTACTATTTGATCATAAGGAAGAGGTGCGCAGTGCAACTGCAACTTTACAGCATGTTATATTCTCTAGTTGCATGATAAACGAATGATCATCTTATCGAGTGCATTTATTTATTGTATACAGTATAACAATAGAAATAAAATGTAATAATATACTAAGTATATTTCATAAAATTGTCCCGTCGTGGACGGGATAATGTCAGCCACAAAACCAGCAGCCATTGACCTAGTAATCATAGCACGGCGATTCACTCGATTTCAATCCACGTTTTTAACAGGGTGTGGTACTTCGATCTTTTGCATGGAAATACTACAAGCCAAATTTTAATTCTCTAAACATAACCTTAAAATCTATGTTAAACGATGTTTACAAAGATACCGTTTAAAATCTCATTTATTTTTGCAAATTTGCTTTGAATTATTGTTTGAAAAAAATATTTAACTTACATAAATATTTTCATAATTTTTTATAAGAAAAATGTTTTCTTATATTATATGAAGGCATGCCATCTATAAGTATTTTGTTTGAACTAAGAAGATGATTGATTCCACAGCGCTATCTACTTATAAATGTAGATAAGTTGACTGGTACTTTTTTATCGACTGGGCCCGAAATGATTTTTGTTGAGGATCACATGCCTTAAAGAGTTAAGTATAGAATATCATTTTTCTAATGAGAAATGATACTCCCTCTGGCGGTAAAAGCCAGAAACTGACATTTATGCCGAAATCGGTAATGGTTATTAAAAAGAAAAAAAATTTTATAGCTCTGCTATTGATGATTGTGAAAAAAGTTACTCGGAACTTTCACTAGATTAAATGGATGAGAGTAAAAAGGAATTAACAATATTCACTAATTAGCTCGCGCTTGCCCGATAGGAATTTTTTTTCATGCTAAATGGTTATATTATGGGGTGTTACAATTTTCACTCTGGTAAGGCTCTCTCGAAAAACGGTCGTACTTAACAAAGTAACAACAAAAAATGTAACAATATTAGGCGTTACTTTTTTATTTAATAAAAGGATTTTCAAATTTAAAAAAAAAATAAAATCTAGGTGATTGAAATCCCATTCCGGTATAGGTTTCATCAAATTAAAAAATATTAGGTCTAATATTATATTAAAAAGTGAAAAAATGAGAATTTCAAAATCAACTTTAAATCATGATGAAACAGAAGAAGAAACCAATTACTTAAAAAAAATCGATCTATGCGTTGTCCACATATTGGAAGAATACACTTACACTGACATAGATATTACAGAATTTTTTTTCAAATTGAGGATTTCGTATGCAAAAAAAAAGTTTTAGAACATTTATTTCACTATACCAAAGCTTTCTTTTCGAAGACGCAATGATTTTTTAAAAAATCTTTGTAAAAGCAATAGAGCATGATATCTTTAATTCGATAAAAATTCCTTAATATTCTATATTAATTTATCAATCATTTTATGGTATAATTAAATTGCAAAACTAATTAGTGAAGGGTTTTTGTTAGACATTTTAGTTCGATGAAAAAATGGGGATAATTGGCAAAAGCAACCATTATATGTATTATAGATTTACTATGAATAGTTTAACAGAAACTTGACTTCGTTGAATTTGCAATCTTTCTTTACTTCTGTAAGCTACACAATCAAGATCATTTACAAAAATATTCAGAATTTTTAAGTTTTTAATAAAATTCTTTAAGTTGTTGGTCATTGTAAATTGTTATGGTAATTATTTAAAAATAATTAAAAATTTCATTAATAATTTAAAAAATGATTGTTTATAATAAAATACGTATTGTAATAATAATGTATTTAAATTTAACTAATTTTACTGAAGCCTATAAAACGTGGTTTGATTCAGTTATTCAAGAAGTGTTAAATTTAAAATTCAAACGTCAATTAGTAATTATTAGTTATGAGTTAAATTCTGTAAGCATAAGTGAAAATATGTTGAAGATCGTGGAAAGAGTTCCAATTATGTCTTTCAACATACATCAAAATATTTCGGTTGCAAGTAAAAATTTGTTAGTACATTCTGCGCTTGATAGAAAAAATCAAGTAACATTTTATTTGATACCTTATGATAGTAATATTCGTCAAGAAGAAATAAAAGATCTAAAGTGGCTGAAGAGTGTTTTTGACTACTATTCTAAATTAACCTCACGCGGAATGAGACCTAAATGTTTGATTGTTATTTATTCGAAAACACATTTGCCGAAAAGTTTCTCTCAGTTTCTTCTTTATTATGGATGGACTAAAAAGTTTCTCGATCTAACTTTGTTAAATGTGATTGGAAAGAGACAAGAATTGATTATCGTAAAAAATTACAATCCATTTATGAACACTTACAGTAATGAAATTTGGGATACGCAGACGATTTTTTTTCCCGACAAGTTAACAAATATGCATCGCTATGTAATCAAAATTCCCATTTATCATATTCCGCCGTACATGTACATAACTAAATACAGTAACGGGACGATTAAACAAATATCTGGATCCAATTATGAAACGACTCTGATAATAGCAAAGTTTCTTAATTTTTCAATAATAATTGTCAAAGAATTGAATGCCATAAATATTCAACTTTTTCGAAAAACTATCAAAATTTTACTTGAGGACGCGGAAATTGATATGTTGCCAATACCAATGTTCTATAGCACAAATAAGAAGTTAATGAATATAGATCAAAGTTATCCCATTATATTCACAACTATTGTCGTTTTAGTACCAATATTGTCACAAAGTAGTATTAACATGAATACATCATTGATATTAAACCCGATGATAATGTTCATTCTACTTATTGTCGTAATATCAATATTGACACATTTATTAAATTTTCCAACTAAATTATGGAAAGAAGAAAACATTTTACGCATATTACTCGGTATCTCCATTCCAAAACATCCTCAAACTTTAAAAGAACGAATTGTTCTTTGTTGTGTGATCATAGTTTCAATTACGAGCGTTAACGACTTTTTTTCAAAATTGTTGAATCTCAAAGTAGTCACAACGTTTGCGCCTTTCCAGACTTTAAAAGACATCTACGATTCCAATCTCAATATTTATATCGAACCTTTCGCTATAAATTCTACATTTTCACCTTACGATGAAATAGGCCAGCAATTAAAATTAAAAGCAAAAGATTCTGTAAGTAAGTCAGAATGCGTGGCAAAACTTAAAAAACACAGGAACTATGCCTGTTTTTTAGAGAAAAGTCAAGCTAAGATGTTTATAAACATGTACAGGAAATATAAACCGTTTATGAAAATGTCTGATCTGAAGCTTCCCTTCGACTGGATGGCATACTGCTATCAAAGTGGGTGGCCGTATTTAGAACGAATCGATGAAATTCTTTTTAGAATCACAGAGTCGGGTATACACGAGCATTATAAAATAAAACATGATTTGCATGCTCCGGATGTGTCAGAAAACACGAAGATAAATCATAAGGAAAAAAACATTTTATCAATGCAGCTTGGAGTGATACTGATTATTGGACACGTTATAGCTTTTGTAGCTTTTTGCGGTGAAATATTACTATTTAGATATCTAAAAAAATATTAGAAAAAAGTTACTGTGTGACTTAGATTCAGGACAACACGTATCCCTGCATACACGGAGAAATAATTGGCACTGCAACGCTCTCTATAGAGACGGCGGCAGTACCAAACGAGTGTACTTCTGCTACACGTCGATTTCGCACTCTTAGTTTGAGAGCGCCGCGATCCCAATCTGGCACAGCAGCAGTCTCATAGTGTTAGAAGCACACAGCCTCTGTATGTGCTATTGAGATAACAACAATCCCAACTCGGCATAAAGGTGTGCCCAAGGTCAAGTCGCTGTACTCCCAAACTGACGAAAGCGCTGCCCTCCCAGCGCCGAGACAGCTTACAGTCTCAATATTTTTTCCGTGCACCTCACATCGGTGAGTATGAACCTAACCAGGAGAGTGAACCACGTTCGGGTCGTGGATTTGAGATAAGTTATTGGGTGTAGAAATATGATGAAAGCTGAGATATTAGACCATAACGCTCATAAAATACTAAAGTTCTCAACATTTTTAGGTTTACTTAAAAAAAAAGTCTTGGAAAAGCCTCTTTTTAGAACAGTAGCCATTTACCTTAGAAAAGTTTTAGATATCATTAAAATATAGAAAATAAAACTAGAGAAAATGATCTTTCATTTGCTTATAGAAGTTTAAAATTAAGTATCGATAGTGCACTAAAATTGATTGTTTGGTTGCCTGCATATTTTAATTATTTTTTGTGTATTTCATTCAAAGGCTGAAATACATGATAAGTTTTTGTATTAAGCAATAGTAATTTATATTCACTCCTCAGCAATAAACCTTGCTTCATAGATTTATTAGTAATTTCAATTACGAATAAGGTCTATTAATTCCAATGACAGTGAATTAGAATCAAGTCATGAAATTAATAGTAAAGAGGTGGTCCATAATGCAATATACACATAAAGCCATACACAAGATTTATCAACGATGGTCATCCTAGCAATTCAACCTCTGTACAAATAGCTTTGTCTTTCAAGATTGTACTTTCCTATAAGACTTTTTGTCACCAAAGCATACCTTACACGATTCCACCTCACAAGTTGATTCAAATGGACCAGGTCTACAGTGTCTACACTAAAATTTTAAATATATGTCGAACTTTAATACATATATACTTCATGATACAGTAGTTTGATAATAATTTATGCATTTTTTAGATAAATTCTGCTTTATTCAAAATGATTTATTTCATTTCCTCATTTTGAACTTTTTTTCACGACCAAAACTTCCCCCTATAGTGATAGATTTCAGTAGACCGAAAGTAGACCGGATCTACCATACACACCATGTCCATCTACTCTCTACATTTTACAGAGTTGATGTGTAAAATAAGATAACTAAAGCAAGCAAACTCAGCGTTTTAATGTATCATATATCAGTGTGTGTAAAGTGCCTCTGTTGTGTTTATATGTTTGTGTATGTGACTTAGATATAGTATCCGTGGTACTTCTGATTTTTTATGTTAATTTCAGAAAAAATAAAATATTATGCTGAAATTGATTAAAATGCGATCAAATATGGTCGTTTAATTCTCATAATCCACAAACTCTATTGTAACGACCTATAGGGTCAAGCATTTATAAAATAAGTTTAGGAAATACTTATTATCTCACTACTGAAAGACTATTTCTTTTACTCACCTAATTTTTTTTTTGTTTTATTTATTTCCTTTCCTTAAATGAAAATTACCAAGCAACGAAGCATTAACTTTAAATAAAATTTTCTTGTAAATAATAAATAATTTCTGTATGATTGAATACATAAATAAATATTCAATTTTAATACTCTTTCAATGTGTGGAATTAATCATAAGGAATGCGTCATCTTATCGGTACAGAGCACATGGTCCAAACGAAACATAAATATCGTAGCCTACCACAAAGACTGACACGTGTATATATATACGTTTGTTTTAAGAGGTGCGATCTCTATATGTATGCTGTAGTGTGAGAATATTATTTGACATTATATTAATTAGAATTTTACAACAACATTAAATTTTTTGTAATACCAAATGTTAGATATCTATTATAATATTAAAAAGCCAAAATTCCGGTCAGTCCCTCTGTCTTTTACCCAATAGTTCATGTGTATAAAGAGTTAAGTAAAAGGTTAAGTAAAGGGTTAAGTAAAGGGTTAAGTAAAGGGTTAAAAAGGGTTAAAAAAAAGAGTTTAAAAAAGAGTTCAAAAAAACTTAAGAAAGGGTTAAAAAATATAAAGATAAATGAAGGTTATTATTGTTATGATTATTCTTAGTATATCAATGTTCAAAATGTTTTGAATTTTCTTTAAACAATAATTATATACTTATTAAATATACTATTTATGTATATTTATAATAACCAATTATAGTGTGCGCTACTTACTCGCTTTTGCATGTAGTTTGAATTTTTCGATTTATAAAATACAATTTATATTTATGGTATAACTCTTGTGTATTTATAGAATTGTGAAAAATCAAAATGAAACTAAACAGTTGACAATGCCTTTGAAAATTGAAAATTTCCAATCCCATTAATCGTCTGTTTTTATTAATTTACGAGCGATGGCAACCTCATAAAACGTCGGTAAAATGTTGTTGTCAACAGTTCTTAAATCTTTGAAACACGTTGCGCCACGAACATGTAACCAATGTAATCTCAAATGAAAACGTTTTCAATCCTTAGGACTGACAAAGTACATTCTACTTAAAACTGGTTTCTACACTTTTTTTCTCGGATTCCACGTCTTTGAATTTTTATCGAGAACATAATGATTAGGAATTTCGTTATATGAATATTGTTTTGCAGCATGGTCAGTGTTATGTAAGTCAAACCATGCAGTTAATGTTGTACCAAGATTTTTATCGATCATTTCTTTCTCAGAACTATGCTTGAAATATACATACTACTCATCTTTAATATGGACAGCTAATATATATATATATATATAATTGATCGCGTAATTTAAACTAATAATTTTGATACATTGCTTCAGGAGAACATATATACCTCGTAGATACATATTGTTCTATTCCACCATAATTCAGTGTATTTGTCGTACTATCACATTCAGAAGCAGTGTTTCTTACAAAAATATCTGCATGATCTTCAATTGTATTTTCTGAATTGCTTAAACAAATTATGGCTGTATCAGGACCTTTGTAAACTTCAATATTGATATGGCGAAACATCAAGTAATAAATACGGGTTATATGGCACAATAAAACGATTGTCGGCAAGTTTTTGTGATGTGAAATATAATTCTTTTATCATCATTCCTTCTTTTGTATACTGGATAACTTCCAATGTTAAGAAAAATTATTTCCTGATTATATTGCTTTGTAAAATTTTTGTACATTTACTTTTATCATCATTCATACAGGGTGTACTTATTTAAATTTTGATATCCACAAGGACCATGATCATATGTTGTTTAACTACATTTAAAAAATGTTAATATAAAAAAGCACTTTAAATATTTTTATAAACAAGATTGAAATTTATTATTTATTATAAATTTCTTTATTTTTTCTCGTAAATTTGAGCGAGTATTAATATGAAAGCTCATGCAGAATTTTTTGAAAGTCAATTTCACGAAAAGTTCAACCGAAAGAAGAAGATAATCCTGTAAAACCATGTGAAAATTATATAATTGAAATAAGATAATGCAATGTATTGTTGATATATTATAATTTAAATATGTAAAACTATTTTTGTATGTTAATTTAAATAAAGAATTTACATTGATTTTATATTATTATTAATAGTCAGAGTATTTCTTCAACTTTTTATGAAATTTTTATCGCTTGTCAACATTTTTTTTAACGTTTAATTTAAATATCTGACAAATAGTTATTATATTGTATTAAACAATTTAAAACGTATAAAAAGTATTGAAAATACTATAAGTATTTGTAGAGATACTCTGACTATTAATACGTGATGAAATTTGATATGTTTATTAACAATATGATCTTTTTTTAATAATTTGAGTTTCATTCCTTAACTGTTAAGGCGGTCTTATACCTAATGGCCCCTAGGGCCACAAATACCTGAAAAAATGATTTAAAATATTATGATTGAATAAAAATATATAAATACTATAAATATAACTTATCTTATACAACATAACCCAAGATACAGACCATCCAATCATTCTATCCAGAAATATGGTGTTTTTGAAAAATATGCTTCTGCGTTGTTTTTTTTGGAGACCGCTTGATCAATTTTCATGAAATAAAATGCAAGTTACTTGTTATATGCCCCTCTATGGTAAGTTGCTTTGAAATTTCCAAATTATTTAATCACAAAAACCACTTTTTTATTCGTATTTTTCTGAATTTTTATAATTTTAGACATAAAAAAAATACTTAATCAAAAAATTTTTAAATTTCAGAGCAACCTGCCATTGAGGGATAAATAACAAGCAACTTGCATTTTATATCATAAAAATTGATCAAGCGGTCTCCAAAAAAAACAAGGCTGAAGTCCAAAAAATATTAGACTTTCATAAATGAGCCTTGAAAGAAAAATATTATAAATTTTAACTATCAAGCTATTCTGAACTGCAAAATTTTTTCTATTTCCTGAAACATATAAACATTTATTCTTACTCAATATTCTGAAGTATACTGTAATAATATTATAAGAAAAGATATGACTCACCATTGTTTTGTATTAGCACGTACGGACTCAAGCTGTCAAACAGTACAGGCAGTAGTAACTTATTTCAATCAAAAACTGAGAGACTTGTTAAGTAGGTTCAATATCAGTAAAAAATAAATTATCTTAAATCAGGTGACACGATAAGACATGCTGTTATTATTAAAATATTGAAAACTCACAAGAAACATATATTTATATACAGTGTAAATAGGATTAAAAAATCTATTTCAATGTTATAAAAGAAAATCAAGAAAGAAATAGGAATCGAAAACCTAATGCATGGGATATATGAAAAAATGTTTTGGATAATAAAAGAAAAATTTAACTGAGAAGGAAGTAATGAATATGCAAACTTACTACATAAGAACTATCGCAGCTTGAGGTACAACCACAAAGAGCTACAGCTACAGCTCTTTACCATTTGAATGATTTTCAAATCCCATGATGAGCCTCATTCAATAATTGCTAACAATGATTACTGCTGTAAACCTGGAAAAATTTTACACAAAGTATCTATTCTTTCTACGAATGTAACACTTATTTAGTTAATTTCTACTTATCTAATATACTCAGGTATAACTATAGTTGAAGTTTTTGGCTAAGACAACGTACAACTTTACTTAAATGAATGTCTTTTTTGTGAATAAATAACAAAAACTAATCTTAAACATACTCGCAATGAAAGCACACGTGAGCGCACCGAACAGCCGACGCTGACAGCTGCGTGAGCTGAGACATAAGTTTTTGACCCCTTCTAATAAAAATTGTATAAACTTTAAAATTTTATATCTTCGCGAAAAATCAACGTACAGAAATGGCCGAGAAGGTTTTTAAAAAGTCTTGAGAATCTCTTTAAGGTGACATTGACTTAATTATGAAATATATTTTTTTTAATTATCTATGAGGACTTAAAAAGTAAGAAAATTTTTAAAAATTTGTACCTATGTTTAATGTTTTGCCA
>JAYJLV010052867.1:0-19383 GCA_036873485.1 Torymus texanus
TTATAATCTTCTCTTCAATCGCCATTTCTATCAGATTTATCTTTTTTATGTAAAGGGCTCTTTTGCCCGTATAATATTCAAATAAAATATAATAAATAAAATACCTATACTTTAACGCAATTTTTCGATTATGTAAAATATTTGTTAAAATACGTCCCGATTACATTCAAGTAATCCCTAAAATTAACCCCGGGAATGGATATGAAGATTACTAGTCGATAGTCGTCTTAATGCTCTTAAACTTTTATTCTAGAGATTTTTCTGGTAAGTCATCATAAAAGTTTAAATAATAGAGTAAAATGGGATGCGCTGCCTTTAAATTGTATGTATACTATCTCGACTTTTAATTGAATCGCGAGAGATTTTATAAATGTCAATATATGACAAATTCTTATTCAAAGGCCATCGAACATCTAAATTTGATTTATATTTATATTTTTATATTTAATGTTCTATATATGATTGAAGTCTACATTTATCATACATTCACTGATAATATTAAATATTGTCTTATACTTATCCAAACGTTTTACAATTAAATATTCAGTATATTCATATAATATAATCATAAGGAAGGTAAAATAATCATAACAAAGTATCTTAATATAATTACCATTTTATTACATATTGTACAGTTCTCTTATTTACTTCTTAGAAGATATAATATAGAAAAATGGTCGTATGAACTGATATGAAACTTACATTGTATAACGATAATTATTCTAAATTATGTATATAAGGTAAAGTACCCGAAATCGGGACACGCTCAAAATCGGGACCGAAACTTGGACAGTCATAAAAAACTACTATTACTGATTAGTTTCATAATGATGTTAATGTATTCATATTCTTTATACTATTAATTAACATTATTTAGTTAATTGGAATCTCGAATTGAACTGTCCCGATTTCACTCCCATTTGTAAATAGGGTGTCCAGATTTAGAAGCCTTGTACATATTTTTCAAACTTTATTTTTTATTACAAAAAGGGATAGAAACGAGTTCATTTTTGCATAAATATGTAAAATTTATGCTTAATTAATCATATTACATCACCGATTTGGACAAGTTGGCTCATACAATTCAAAAATATTATTTAATTGTGACTAAGCCGAAAAACTGTCCCAACTTCGGGTACTTTACCTTAGTTAACAACACAATCGGAATCGTTACAATTGTTTCAATTAGACTATTGATTACAAATGTAGTACCAAAATTAAGTGTTTTTTATTGCATACCATTATTAAGATAGTGAAATGCAAAAAGTTCCTTTCTAGAATAGTTAATAGACCATCGTAGACCTAGAACCTTATACAACAAATTAACATTAATAATATTTAATAAAAACAACTTTAAAAGTTGTGTGTAACGGAATATCTTCAACAAAACATTTCATACCTTAATAATGGCAAGATTAAAAAGGGATATTGTGGGTTGTTACACAGTTTAAATTTTGTATACATTATTGATCTTTTTTTATTTGTATTATAACGTAACAATAATAGATATGGATATTACATAATAATGTTAAAGAAGCATATTATTTGTCTAATATTTTATTTGATTGGAAAAATTAATACTCTGAATTACGAAAATTTTAGATAAATATAAAACTTTAATTTCTTTATTTATTTATTTGAAACTTATGATGTATTGCAAAAGCAGATCTCGAAAATTTTCAAATAATTTGTACGTCTATCTTCAAAGTATTAATTTCTATCATCATAATTCTCAAATGCTGTAAATAAATTGCATACGAGACGACGATAAACGCATACTAACTAATTTCATATGGTCAGTTTTTTATAAAAAAATGGAGCTTAAACTGCTTATCATAATGATAAAATAAATGCTTCTTGTTGAAGATAGATGAAAACAAACCGTTAGTAAACGTAATCAATAAATTAAAAGGAAAATTCGTTATAGTAACTGGCACTATGTTGGTTCATTTATAAAAAAAAGCGATAACACACGCGTTCCAAAGATTCCACATTCTCAAAAACATGCATTCATGGATAAAAATGTTCAACCTCAAGTAAACTTTGCTAAACTCTTACGTAAGAGAATTCAACGAAAGTAATTCCTTAACATAACATTAACCTATCATACTTTTAAAGTCGATAAATTAACATTTCTCATAGGCAATGATGATGCTAACAAGTTTTCTGGAATTTATCGTTCACTTAACTTAGTAACAACCTCGTTTTTGTATTCTTACATGCAAATTATCGCGTACTCAGAGCCCGGTTTTGGCTTTCAGTTTCTTCTGATACGTGAGGTAAGCAGATATAGGTTGTCGGAAGTTCCTGGCGAGCATCTTCTCCCTGAATGTCACCGCGGCGACGTTTTTCTTGGTAACGGCTTTCTTGGCCTTAATAAGGTTCACTACGCCAAAGTCTGTGGTTCCACCGGTAGAACTGAGCGGCACGTAGCCGTCGTCGACCTTAAGGTTGGCGGGTATGATCTTACCCGGGCTAAACATAGACTTGGACGGCATGACGCGGTCGATCTGTTTGTTCGTCAGTTTCCGACGTTTCTCTGGCCGTCTGACGACGTCTTCGGTTAGGTTGTCGATGATGTCCTCAGACAGACGTTTTATACCGGTGACAGGTTTTGACATTTCTTGGTGTTTTTCCTTGAACTTACGGTCAGCCTTCTCCTGCTGCTTCTTCTTGTGCATATCCTTCAAAGCTTTGGCACTGTCAGATACCTGCTGCATGGCTACTAAAGCAGATCGTCGAGCTTCCTCGAATCCAACGCTATCAGGAGCATCCTCATCAGCATCAGCAAATGACAAGAGTTCTTCTTTAGCCTTTTTCTTTGATTTTTTATCTGATGCATTGCTGTCAAAGCTGTGCTTTGATTTCTTTGCGGGTTTCACGACGTTTACGTTTACGTTTTCTAAATCGGAAACTTCATCGGATAATCGGTTCTTCTTCTTTTTCGGGTTTTCAACTTCTACATGATTGTGGTCTTGATCTTGATCTTGTACTTTATTCTTAGCATCGAGTGATTTCTTTTTCTTCTTTTTCTTTTGCTTTTCGTCGGATGCACTTACTGGACTTTCAGACAATTTTCGCTCAACGTCTACCTGTTTATTTTTCTTTTTCTTCTTTTGTGTCTCTTCAATGATTTCTGGCACTTCTAGTTCCCCTTCCACTTCCGGTTCCTTGAATTTATTCTTTTTCTTTTTCTTAATCTTCTGCGTGTCTTCAACTGCTATAAGCTCAGCCATTGCCTCGACGTTATCTTCTGCTTCCACGTGTTTGTTCTTCTTTTTCTTCTTCTTCTTGGACTCTTGCACGTCTTCAGGGTTCTCATAGTGTTCGTTCTCTGCGTCGTCCATAATAGATTCTTCGATACGCGCACGTTTCTTATTTTTTGTAACAGCCTTGAGCATGCTGTCTTCGTCTACAGATGCTGCAAGAGACACGTCTTCGAGTTTACGTTTTTTCGACTTTTTGTCCACCGAGACTTGCTCCACCTGTTGTTCCACAATCTTATCTACGCTCTTGTTCTGCAAGCTCTTTCGTTTCTCGCTCTTTGAGGTATTTTTGGCTGACGCTTGTTCTTCGGCAGTTGGTTCGCTGATCTTCAAGACGGGAAGAGAGTCGTTAAGTTTCGATTTTTTAAGGAACTTCGTTACCGGCGTTTCGTTCGGGCTGGAATGTACTGTCTTGTTTAAGGGGACACACTTCCACAGTTGTCTGCTCTTTATAGCCTCTTCGAAAGCGCCGATAACATTGAATTCCTCTCCCAGTCTCATCGAATTACTTGCTTTCGGGTTTTTCAAAATAGACTTCGTCGATGCTTCGCCTACGCTCAGTCTGCTTGAGATGTTCTTCATGCTAGTTAGATCGGTCAAACTACCGGATTTTCGTTTTTGAGAGACCGACTTATTCATCGTGACAGATAAATGGTCCGTTTCAATGAAGCTTTCTCCGGCCTTTGAGAAATCAGTTTTCTTGGTCATACCTGGTTTTGGTGTGCTGCACTCGATTAAAGACGTAAGTTTTTTGTTTTTGAGTTGAGTAATGCTAGTGTTCAATGGTTTTGTAGTTATTATGCGATACGAGTCTTCGCCATTTTCGGATTCCGATTCTGACGTAGGAGCCTCAATTGCAATGGTTGGTGTTCTCTTCGATTTCGTATTAGAACTTTCGTGAGCACTCTCATCAGAGCTTGAAGCCTCAGCAAATCGCGTTTTTGAAAGATTAGTAATATTGTTTTTGATCAATTTTGAATCGTTAATACTCTGATCTTTTATCGATTTTGACATACTAACTTCTTTAGCAGATTTTGATTTATTAATACTCTTATTCATAGATACTTTGGAGACGTTAGCAGATTTATTTTTCTGTTGTAAAGTCTCATTATTTGAATCAGAATCGGAATCAGCAGTGTTTTGTTTAGAAATATTAGCACTCCTATTTTTCATCGATTTAGAATTGTTGATGCTTTTATCTTTAACGGATTTGGACATATTAATATTCTTTTCCTTAGTTGTTTTTGAATCGTTAATACTCTTATTTTTCAATAATTTTGAACTATTAGCACTCTTATTTTTTGTCGACTTATTTTCAACTTCAGTTTCCGTCTCTTCATTATCTGTCTCTGAGCCTGAACTTGAGGAATACTGTGAAATGTTCATACTTTTATTCTTGATCGATGACTTTGAGTGATTAACATTCATTTCTGTTAAGACTTTCAACTTTTGATTGCTCTTATTTTTGAAGTCATCCTTAATTTCATCATCATCTTCGTAGTTTTCGGCATCTTCTTCATCTTCCTCGTCCACTTCACTCTCATCGCTTTCATCGTCGTCGTCGTCTGCAATTCCAGCATCGGAAACAACGAAATCGTCGAGGTCAGAACCGTTATCATCAGAATCCGATAATTCCTTCTCCGATGCTCTGCAATCATCCCCGGGTACACCGTCATCAGAGTAGCGACTGATATCCTTGCCATCAAGGTTATATTCCCTGGCGATATCCGAATCGATGCTTTTGTGACGTGAATCATCTTCATCTTCTTCGCCATCCTCTTCAGTGGATTCATCTGTGGCGTCTGAATCTGAAATGTGGAACAGAAATGAAGGGATCTTCTTTTCGTTGTCATCTTCCTCTTCATCAGAACTTGAATTCGCCTGAGCTATAGTCGAAAAATCAAGCTTTGGTGGATTCTGGAATTTCATTAGCTCAACACTTTTTTGAAGGCTTTGGTCCATTTGTGAATCATTTAATTCTGGAGGTTCTATATTATCGTCCTCGGAATCTGAGTCTTTTACAATAGCTTTAGCGGGAGATTTCACCGGTGTATTTTTGGCTGATTTAGAACTCTTTGTAGAAACATTTAGAAGAGATTTGTTATTCATCGACGTGTTTGCATTTTTCTTATTATTTTCTTTGCCTTCTACTTCTGTTTCTGAGGAATCTTCTACGATGACGTTAGAAACATTAATTGCTTTAGATATCGATTTTCTAAGAGAAGATTCTCTTAAAGATTTGTCCTTATTTTTAAGGGATACATCAGCATTTGATACCGTTTGCTCAATGTCATTTACTGACGTTCTTTTTGATGTATTCAAAACTTTATTCGACTGATTCAAAGATTTGTTATTAACTGAATCCACTTTCATTTCAGCATTTGATGCATTGCCTTCGTCTTCATTTTTTAATGACGATTTACGTGATGATTTATTTAGTGAAAGTCGTTTTAATTTTTTCGAATTATTCAATGCACTTGGTGATTGATTAAGATTTTCTGTTTCTTCCTTTTTATTCATTGATTTACGATTTTCATTTGTAGAAGATACATCCTCTTCATTTTGTTTTTCACTCAATGATTTGCGTGATGACGTATTCATAGATTTCTCTAGAGAGAACCGCTTTGATGTTTTCGAGGTATTTAAAGAAGTTGACAACTTCTCTGGCGTACTCTCATCTTTAGAACTTGATTGATTGAGTTGACTTTTATCAAGAGACTTACGACTGTTATTTAACGGTTTGTCATCGACTTCATTGTTGGCGTCTTCCTCTTCGCTTACATCATCAACTTCCATCGGTTCATCTTCATAAACTTCTTCTGTTGAGGATTTTGGTGATCTATTATTTAAGGACTGTCTCGTCTCTTTTTTAGAGCTACTCAAAGAAGTTGATAATTTTTCCTTTACACTTTCGTTATTCTGATCAGACGACGTATCCAATCGAGAAGATGTATTGAGAGATTTCCGATTTTTATCAGGAGATTTACTGTCATTTAAAGACGTTGATAATTTTTCAGGCATGCTTTTGTTTTTATCTTTCTCGGAAGAAGATTGATTGGCCTCCAGAGATTTACGTGTAGACCTACGACTTCTATTAGGAGACGCATTTTCATCTTTTTCGGTATCAACGTTACTAGAATCTGCAGTTTCTTTAGATTCATGATTGTCGACATCATCTTTTGATTCTGAAGTATCGGATTTTGGGTTCGGAGCCATTTGACCACTTTCTCGTTTCCTATCGGAAGATTTCCGAGTTCTCTTCGAAATTGACGAGTTTGCTTCTTCAATGGGAGCTTCGTTAGAATCGATGTCCATTTCCTTTTTACTGCTACCGTGAGATACTTCAAGACCAGATGAATATTCGTTACTTGTATTTAACTCTTCATCTTTTTCAGCAACTTTACTTTGAGATTTGTTGTGAGACCAATCCTCAGCAGGAATGTCTTGAAACAGTTCTCCGGCATCTTCGGCATCACTCTCATCTGCTTTGCTTCTCCGTCTCTGTTCACTTTCTCTTCTCGTTGACTTTTTCGGAGATGTAGATTTTCTACTAGCATCGCTGGATCGCTGCACTTTTTCAGGCGAAGACGCGCTTTCTCCATCAGCGTCTGTAACAGCAGAAGATACACTATTTTTATCCATTCCAGACATTTGGGACTCGGTTTCATTATTTTTATCCGTTCCAGAAAGTTGGGATTCGGATTGATTATTTTTATCCGTTCCAAAAAGTTGGGATTTGGATTGATTATTTTTATCCGTTCCAGAAAATTGGGGTTCAGTTTCATTAGAATCAGAATCAGTGTCATCAGAAATATTAATCATTTCAATTTCGTCATTTCCATTGTTCAAGTCGCATTCCACTGGCTCCGGAATAATGGTCTTATTAGTTCCCATCACTTTACTACATTCATCTACAGAAGGCATGCTGTCCACATCATTAATTTGATTATTTACAGTATTTGATTCTATAAGTTCTTTATTAACTTGATTCAAAGTACAAGAATCAGCTGATTCAATA
Source organism: Torymus texanus (assembly GCA_036873485.1). NCBI lineage: Eukaryota > Metazoa > Arthropoda > Insecta > Hymenoptera > Torymidae > Torymus > Torymus texanus. The sequence continues at coordinate 7,285 of JAYJLV010052867.1, forward strand.
TCTTCTTCAATGAGAACAGAATCAGACTTATCACTCATTTCATTCACATGCTCAGACTTACTTATTTCATCATTGGGTTGACTTAAAGAAAGGGAATCTTTGGATTGATGGTTATCTACTTTATTTGGAAAAAAATTTGTTACATTAGTCTTGCATGCATTTAAAGAATCACAAGTTTCTTTCGTACTTAAATTATGTTTTCCATCAGTAATTTCTTCAACTAAAATTTCAACTTTATGATTTGATTCTTTTACTGATTCTAAAGGGTTATTTTCGTTATTTTTATCTAAAGAAATAGAATTTTTAGTTAATCCACTGATGCTTTTATTTGTATAATTTTGAGCTTCTATTTTATCATTATCATTGCATGCACTTACAATTTCATAACATTCACTTTCATTAACGTTTTCACTTGTAAAAATCTCATTTTTGGAATTATCATTAGTACTATTTACAGTGGAAGCATTTGCATCCTTACTTACTATATCCACAATTGCAGAATTTGATGTTACGCTACTATTTAATATTGTATAATTTGATTTTTCTAATTTATTGTTACTATTTACATTTGTATTTTTTGTTATGGAACTTTCAAGTAATAAATCAGTTTCAGATGTGGAAATTAAATTTTTTGATTCTATTTGAGTTATATTATCAACTTGATCAAGTAATGTGGAATGTTTATCGTGGCTAGATTCGTCAACAGAAATCGAGTTTTCTACGATTTTATCATTATTTGTTATAGAAATTGAGTTAATTATTTCGCTATGACTAGATGTATTTGCAATGACGGAATTATCCATGTCGCTTTCATTTTGACAATTTGAATTTTCTGCGTTTTTATTTTTTGAAATTGAATTTATCGAATTATCATTAGAAAGTAGCATAATAGAGGTATTTTCTGATTCATTCGCGTTAGTAAGATTTGAATTTTCGGAAAGTTGTATAGTTACAATGCTTTCTGTTTTGCTCTCATTTACGTTACTAAGATTTGAATTTTCAGAAATTTGCATGGCTTCAGTACTTTCTGTATGACTGTCATTCGCGTTAATAAGATTTAAATTTTCAGGAATCTGCATGGCCCTGGTACTTTCTGTTTCATTGTCATCCACGTTAATCGGATTTGGATTTTCAGATACACAATTACTTCTATTTAGAAATTCTGAACTCGAAATTTTACTATCCAAAAATATAATAGCATCTTTGTCTTCGATTTTGTCATTGTTTATACTAGTACATGAGGATTTTACCGAATTTTTATTAATTTTATTTAAGTAAGAAATTTCTGAATTATTATCATCAAAAGTTTCCAAGGTTGTAAGAATTTCTGTTTCTGCATTATTATCAGTGGTAGAATTCGGAGTTGAATTTTCTTTTTCGTTATGGTGTTTATCAAACGTAACGGAGTTTTCTAATTTATTTTCACCACGATCTTCTATAATTGAAATCTCCATTATCTCATCATCATCGTCGTCTTTAAGCGTTATTAAATCGATTTTGACATTCTCAGTTTTTCTAGTTAATGAATTCATTGTAACCCCAGTTTCTGAATTCAATTTAATAGAATTCTCATTATTTTTGATTATGTCATTTATTAAAACTACAGCAGTCTTTGCATTTTCTATCACATCACGTCGACTTATATTATTATCACGATCTAACCGACATTCTTGTAAATTATCATTTTTATTTTCATCTATTTTTTCCATTAATATTTTTTCTACTACACTAGTCCGATCTAATTTTACGTAAACGTCTTTTATATCGAGTTTCAAATGGTCTGAAATAATTTCGTTTTTATTTATTTGAGGGATATCTTCCTGAACAGATTCATCTGTTAAAGTTGATCCTGTTAATTCTTCTACATCAATAATTTCATTTTCATCATCATTAATATTCAATTTATTATTAGATTTACTTATAGGATTAATTTTACTATTTTCTGGGTCATTAATCAACAAAAATGAATTAGCTAAGTTTGATTCGGTTTTATGTTTTAGTAAAGATGATGATTCTATAGCATTATTCTCGATTACATTTGATTTTATCTCGTTTAAAGAAGATTCTAACGTACTATCAATAGGTTGCGTTGTAAAGGATTTAATTGTTGATTCCTCAATAGTTTCATTAGAAATACAAGATTTATCAGTCATGCTTTCCTCAGTTTTCTCAGATGGATGTAATGTAGATTTTTCTGAATCATCAAATGATTCTTTAACTGTCAGAGAATTTGTTAGCAAATATAAATTCATGGAAAGTTAAAGTGGATGTAAGGAAAAAATAAGTAAAAATAAAAATTTATGCTTACCATTGCTTGTATCTTTATCAGTATCTTTTTCTGTTCTTGATTTTTTATCAGATTTTTCTTTTTGTGATACAATAGAAATTTCTGTAACATTAAAGTATAATGGTTTAATTCTAATAAATCTAAAATATTACAACCTTTTAACTAAAATAACTCAAATTATCTTACCAGAATCATCTTCATCAATTTCCATGACTGTGTTTTCTAAACTTCTATAGGCTTTATTTTTTGCTTCCTGTTCTTCTGTTACAGTTGGTTGCATTGGTATCATTGAAACTCGTGTACGTCTTTTTACAGGAGTACCTGCTGATTCATTATGATTTGATACAGGATCAACTGAACTAGCTCTAGTTACTCTTTTACTTCTTGTAGGAGGTGGTGTAGATTTTGCTTCAGAGCCAGCTCTGATAGTTCGACTAGAACATGTTCAATAATTTATAATAATTGTTTTGAAAATATTAATAATTTTATTTTAATTTTGTTCAAAATCTTCAAAATATTTTTCAAGGTTTTAGTTAAAATAAAAAATTGTTTAAAAACAAAAAATAAACAATATTAAGTTTTGATTTCTATTACAATGTATTCATTGCCTATGACTTATTTTGATTTCAAATAAAATAATATTAAATAAAAAAAGTATTTACGATCGAAGATTTGTTTTTGTTGGAGTTCCCGTGACTGAAGCTGCTGCTGCTGCAGTCTTCCTCGTAACTCTTTTCTGTGAACCTTCTGATTCCATTTCCACAGATTCACTCACATCTGACGACGCAGAATTTTTTCTGGACCTCAAATTTTTCAGTGCAGCTATAGTTCCTTTTTCTAATGTAGTTGCACGACTACGTGTTGCACGACCTCCACGCTGAGAGCTGCTATCATCTAATGATTCAGGTGATGAATCTATTACATTCAATGCTTTGTGTCTTGTACTACGCCGTACTGGAGAATCTGTAACTGCTGCAGCGGAAGCTCGAGTCCTTCGGACAGCTATAAATTCCATAATCAAACATTAATAGAAATAAAAAAGTCAACTAACGTAATTATTACTCCATAAAATATATAATTATTCAACAAATTAAATAAAATAGAGTATAAGTATGGTGCCTGATTTTCAAAATTTAAAAAAAATACAAATTCCGTTATTGAATTTAATAGCTACAAAAGAAATTCGAAGCAAATTAAAAGAGCCAAAATGATAAGAAAATCATTATCATACGGTCACGTGTTAAAAAAGCCCTTGCCAAATACCAAAATGACCGTTACAAAAATTCGAGTTGAGAGAAACGGTCGTCGTGAACGTGTGCGCACATGTGTATCAAAAGGTGCCTAAGAGGAAAAAGTTTGATAAAATCTACTCACTGCTTTTCGCTTCGACGTCTTCGTCGGAATCGCGAACGGCGCGCGGCATGTTCGCGATTTCCCCAAAAATTTCGCCCGTGCAAACAACAATCGGCTGAACCCGATAAACGCAATCACACCAAGAGGAGAGAGGTCAGAGGTAAAAAAAGCACGTGTCGGCGAGCACTCAATTTGCAACTACCATCACGCCGGTATATCGTCAGAACGCAGACACCGCGCCACACTTGCGCGCGCGAACGTAGGTTAGAAAGGGGCGCCAGTAGTTTCGCGACTGTTTGAGAATTCTCAGAAGAAACGTTGCCACATGCCACTTATGCAGCACATTTTATTTAAAAAAACAAGTGTCTGCGTAGTTCGCGATATGAAAAGCGTTGATAACGTTAAAAATACCTTATTTTTATTGCTCATAAAGTTAAAATTGATTATTTATTATCTATCTTAAAGTGTGACCTCATATTTTTAACATAGGTATAACTTATTATTGAACTTATATTATTTGAAGATTTTATTTAATATTTATTATGTGGTTGTTTAAATACAAATATATTAAAACTCAAAAATTATTTTTTTGATTTTTTCTTTTCACAAAATACTAAAAATGCAGGTATTTTCATTTCCAGTAATTCAGAACCTTTGCGGCAATAAAAAATGTACGTATCAGCGCTAATTAAATGAAATTTAAGACCATCTAATAAGGAAATCTTCATTACTATCTATTATTTGTATGTTTAATTAACAACGATTTAAATTTTTATTATAAGAGATTTTAATATTTTCAGAAATCTAAGAATTTTAAATGTAGTCTAAGGTTGGTAACCATTATCAACTATTGGTAGACATGTTTAAAAATCTGATTAAGAAGGCAACACTGTACCATTTTCTAACCTTCACAACAACGCAGTATAGTGTAGTTATACTGTGACAGAGCATTGTTTGATGTAAATTCATTTATGTTTCAATGAAATTAAATGAGAAAAGAGTTGTTAACACGCCTTGTCGCTTTATATAGCTACTACTCAAAGGAAGCATTTCAAAGGACTGAAGAAGTGTTAAATAATTTTTATTCATTAAATTTGAATTCATTTACAATAATGGAAAACAAGAAAGACATGGAGGAAGACAAAAAAGGTAATGTTTAAAAGGGATTTTGGGTGTCTGTCTTTTTTTATTGTAAATAGTTTATGTTAATTTATGATGGCTTGCACTTTTGTCAAAACTTACGTTAATATGTTTTTTTGTAATATATTATATTTTGTCTAATAAACAGAAAATATTTAATATTTTATATTTTAGATTTAGATACTAGTGGTAGTAGTCAGAGTAGTAATGCCGAACATGATAGTTCAAGTTCTTCCCATGAACAAGGCGAAGGAGACGAGTCAGAAAATGAAAACTTTCTTGTAAGTTTAATGCATAAAATTCATCTTTTGGATCCTGTTACTGATAAACAGTCAAAGAAAAAGATCCTCAATGAAGCTACAATGGATGGAGTTGTAGAGTATATAAGAAGTAAGAATATTACAAAAATAGTAACAATGGCCGGTGCTGGTATATCGACTTGTAAGTAAATCTTGTATAAAATATTTTTCTATGAAATCTAACATCATTATTTCAATATGAAAATATATTCAGCTGCAGGAATTCCTGACTTTCGTTCTCCAAAAAGTGGATTATATCATAATTTAGATAAATACAATCTGCCTCATCCACAAGCAATTTTTGAATTAGATTTCTTCAAAAATAATCCTGAACCATTTTTTGTACTTGCAAAAGAATTGCTTCCTGAAGGTTATAAACCTACCCCATGTCATTATTTTATACGACTATTACATGAGAAAGGTTTACTTTTACGACATTATACACAAAATATAGACACGCTTGAAAGACTAGCTGGTTTACCAGAGGAAAAACTAGTTGAAGCTCATGGTACCTTTCATACAGGAAGATGCTTAGATTGTCGAGCTAGATATGATTTAAATTGGATGAAAGGTTAAAGGAATTATTATTACTAAAAAATTAATTTTTTTTATTTAAGAAAAATAATAATTTACAAAAGTAACAAAATTTTAATCATTTCATTTTTATTTTCTTAGAAAAAATCAGAGAAGCAACCATTCCATCATGTGAAGAATGTGATAAAGGTGTTGTAAAACCTGATATTGTTTTCTTTGGAGAAATGTTACCTGATCGTTTCCATACATTGATAAGTCAAGATTTTCCAGAGGCAGAACTTTTAATAATCATGGGTTCTAGTCTACTTGTTCAACCTTTTGCATCATTGATTGACAGGTATACAAATTTCATTTATTGAAATGAGTGTTCATTGAAAAAATAAAATTTCATATTTGTTTAATATTCAATGATTTTTATAGGGTTAAAACTGATTGTCCAAGATTACTTATTAACAAAGAAAAAGTTGGTTTACAAGACAGATTATCTAGATTTTTACATATAAACAGTGGATTGAATTTTGATTCTAGCAATTTACGAGATGTTGCATGGTTAGGTGACTGTGACACAGGATGTCAATTATTTGCTGAGAAGCTTGGATGGACTGTAAGTAATTTTTTATTCTTACATAATTTAATCAGTTATTTCAATATTTTGTATACTTTTTTTTTTATTTGTTACAGGAAGAATTAAATGATCTTATTGCCAAAGAACACAAACGTTTAGACAGTGAAACCGTTAGTACATACCACATATTTAGAATATTTTACTTAACAATGACAAGTATTTTATTTAACTATGATAATTTAATTTTTAGGCTGAAATAAAAGAAATGATTACGAAAGAGCAGCGTCGTTTAGAAAACGAAAAAGCAAGTAAAAACTAACATTGTTACTTGCAATCAAATATTAGAGAATTTTAAAAAAATACGTAAATTAATTGCACACTAACGCTTTTCAGCGATACACTTTATTCGTAAAATAAGAGTCATGTAAATATGTATGTTATTGCTCATTGTAACGTGCACAATGTCAGTATAAACTGTTTGGTAATAATCTAAACAGTAAAATAATTACACAATGTTGCCATTATCGTTATTAAAAGCTAATAACATTTAAATGTAACGAGAAGCTTTGAAATAAGTTGTGTAAAAAAGTAACTTATTTATTGGGAATTTCGAGCATGTTATTATATATACAAGTCTTTTGATTCCACGTCAAAGTAACGTGTACATTTTATCTAGATTTACATATTAGTTATAAAATATTGTTATTTAATATTATGTAACTAAAGCCGCATCGTAATAATGAATTTTCACATCAAATTGATCATTTGTTTTATATAAAAATGATATATTGTCATACCTTTAATAATAAAATTGTCGATATTTAGTATATACAATTAAATTCCAATTGAAAATAAAATTAAGTTTTAGTACAATGCATGACGCTCATTTTTTTAAAATTCTTACCAACTCAACTTTATCCGTAGAGTAGATTCGTTTAAGTGTGTGTGTATATATATATACATATATATATATATAGCTAATTTAATAATAAATCTTTCTATTTTACATTTTATTTCATTGCGAACGGTTTAACGACAATTTCTTCGCATTGACGTTGATGTAACTGACCGATGCCAACAGCTGACGTTGCTAGAGGTTCTCTCCCAGAGTAGCGCAACTAAAAAATAATCCATCGTTTAATCTCAATAATAACTTTTGCTACTACCTTTATATTAACCCAGTACCTGACGCCCGCATAGATTTTCAAATCGGGGTTTTATGAAATTCCAAGCGCCCATGTTTTGTGGCTCTTCTTGACTCCAAATAAATACTACGTAAAAAAAGAAAAGAAAATTATTACTCATTTATCATATGGTAAGTTCAAGCAAAAAGTTTAGCTCACTGCTATTAGATAATGCGTAAAATCAATTAACACATTTAACATATGTTTATTCTAGTTTTGATGCTAAAGCTACTCACTTTTTGCATGTTTGTATTTCTGAATTTCGTCGTTAAGCTCGACCACCGGGAACGGACACAGACTTTCAACTCTAACGATTGCTACATCCTGAACTCCGAGAATATCTCTGTGCTTCTCAAGATTGTAATAATGCTTTCCGCTGACTAGTATAACTTTACGAACTGCGTCAACTTTGACTTTATCGTCTCCTGAAAAATAATTGCTTTTAAGTGGAACTTTTTCTATATAAATACTCTATTTGTACATGTGAAAGGAATAATACCTATAATATTTTTGAAACTAGTGCCAGGCGCTACGTCTTCTATAGTTGAAGTGGCGGATGCGTGACGAAGTAGAGTTTTCGGAGCAACAATTACTAAAGGCTTCCTGAAGTTTCTTATCATCTACAATAATATTAAATATATTTGTAATAAAATACAATACATTCCAATAATACTTATAATACATAGACTTATATATTGTTAAACAGATAAGTATTTTGAGCATTTTCATCTGATTTTTAAATACCGATAACTTAATATTGTTATTTATATAATATATTTATAATATATACTCTACTCAAGTTGAATACATAATATTAAACATCAAGTAAATGGTATGTAAATTATTCCCCTTTTTCTTTCCAACCCAATCTCATATCATCTTTTCACGAAAACGTAATTACCAAACTTCCTATACAGTAAACCCTTGCTATACATACTTGTCGCCTGAGCAGATGGAAGTACTGAGCGGGTGTCGTCGGATTGACAACCTGCATGTTCACATCATCACCGTCAGGTCGATCCTCCCTGCTATCGGTGAGCTGTAGGAACCGCTCGAACTTACAGGAGCTGTGTTCGGGTCCGGCACCATCGTAGCCATGCGGTAGAAGCATCGTTAACCCACTGGCCGTCATCCACTTGGTTTCGCCGCTACTGATAAACGTGTCAATGATGATCTGTGCGCCGTTAAAGAAGTCGCCAAACTGCGCTTCCCAGATGGCCAATGTATTGGGCAGAGTAATGCTTATGCCGTACTCGTATCCAAGTACCGCTTCCTCTGATAGAATACTGTTTGCCACCTCGAGGCGACCCGTTTGTCCATCGATCATCGAGTTTAGCGGTATGTACATCTCTGGTTAATAAACTAATCGTTAAAGAATGAATTTAGTATGGATTAGATTAAATCTTCAGTACACGTACCCCCTGTGGTTTGATCAACCAGCATAGCATGCCTATGCGAGAACGTTCCTCTACCGACATCCTGTCCGCTTATCCTGATGTTGTACCCCTGGTATAACAAGCTTCCGAAAGCCATAGCCTCAGCAGTCGCCCAGTCGAAATTCGCTCCGCTTTTGATCTTCTTCAATCTACTATCCACGTAGTTCTTCTTCAACGTCGGATGTATATCCTTTCAAAAAGAAACGAAAACCATACGGTTATACACATCTCTATCTAAAAATTCTATCAACTATCAATCAGTCTAATGCATAATTACACAGTTTACCAGATCATCCGGACAATGTACGCTCTTTGCGGCGATGTACCGCAGCAGTTCAGTGTCGAAACCCGTGTCCCAGGTAGTAACCGAAGCTTCCGGTTGCTGAAGTTGTGACCAGCGACCGGTGAAGTATGTAGGCTGTGGTACGTAATTGTCTACTTTTTGGAGAGCTTCGGCGAGTTTTTCTGTGTGGTGCTTGACGATGGCGTCTCCCTGTTCGGCGCTGAGGACATTGGATTTTACGAGGTTTTCGAGGTAGCGGTCAGGAATCGATCTGTGGATGAACCGTTAGTTGATAATCTTAGTATTCTAGTATAAAATCGTTCTAATACATATAACTTACGGTCTGGTATGAATAATTCTGTAGATCAGCGGGTTCGTGAATGTTGGATCGTCAAGTTCGTTATGGCCCCATCGCCTGAAACAATTCAGGTCCACGAACACATCCTTCCGGAACTTTCTTTGGTACCTATACGCTATCCTAGTAGCCTTCACAACCATCTACAAAGAATCCGTATTATTAATAACACCAGATATTCTACGGTCAATGTAAAATTCTACTTTCCCTGCACTTACGTTGACTTACCTCAGGATCGTCAGCGTTCACGTGAATAACCGGCGCTGAGATAAATTTTGCTAGGTCGGTGCAGTACCTCGAAGATCTGCCTCGAAGTGCGGGTGTCGTGAAACCAACCTGGTTATTTACCGAGAGATGCAGCGTGCCACCGATCTCGAAATGCGGCACGCTGCTCAGGGCGAGGCATTCCTGGTTGATGCCCTGACCTGGATACGCCGCATCTCCGTGAACCTATATTGAGCGATGACGTAAAGAAATTAGAGAGAAAGTGGAACGTTCAAGTAATAAAGTTTTAGCTTTGATTGCTTTTTTATTCTGTCGTAACTTTTATCGGCTTATTGATTATTAATATTATACTGAGATATACTGCATGCGTGTACTGTAATCGAACTGTTCTACTCTCACGGTTTTATTACGTATAATTGAAACGTTTACTTTCTACATTACTATATTACTCCATTTCGTTTATATTCTTTATTTCTACTAAAAAATAACACACTAAAATAACAGATTTCTTATTTACTTTATCGACGAAAAAAAAATACCTGAAACAATATTTCTCAAAGCTCTATACTTATTTTTCTTTTTAAACTTATTCTTCACAACAAACGAACAAATCTCTCATTCACCTGCACATTCAACACCTTATCGCTCCACCTCGCCGCGTCGTCTTCAGCGTACGCACCGTCTCGAGAAAGCTGCATGAATGCACGCGTCCTACCCATGGATACAGGATTGACGGCCTCAAGGTGAGACGGATTGTATAGCATGCTGACGTGCAGCTGATTGTTGTCGATATGCAAATCGGTCGAGGCGATGAAGTGACTAATTACATCACCTGTCGCCTTCGCGTCGTCCGGGAATTCGGACAGGCCACGTAGTTTTCGGAATAGCTTTTCAGGTGGGAACTTGAGCATGCCCGTGAGAAAGTTGAGTCGGCCACGGTGTGGCATACCGAGCACGAGCTGCTGGAGTGTATCTGCGGGTATAATAGAGTTCTTTTTAAGATATTAGTGTACTATTTCTTTCAGTAAAAAAAGAAACATTGATTTCTTTATACTAATTTAATATTGATAATTGTTAAGATATATCATTCTTGTAATACAAGTATATGTCGATTTCGTTGAGTACATAAATGGAAAACTATATTAATTATTCTATAATAAATATTATTAACGTTTATTAAATATAATTCATGCGAAATTAAGTTATTTTAATTAATAATAAAAATTAAATTTTCACGTCTATTGTCAAAGATTAATTACAGGATCCCCATTGAGTCAATTTAATTATCCACTATATATACGCCTATTATATTACACGAAGAAGCTCAGTTTACCGCGCCTAAATGGGTCACGCCGCCCTTAAACTTGCCATACCACACACTCATATAGTCTCTAATCCACAAAGCATTCCAGAATCCCTTCGCACATAATGAAACCTCCCACCCGAATCCCGCAATAATACTCTTCTCTCTCTCTCTCTCTCTCTCTCTCTCTCTCACCATTCGCCGCTAACTTGAAGAGCTCATGGAAGAAGGCCATCATGCTCTCGGCGCCCTCGGCTCCGTATCGTTTCAAACTCACGAACTTGACGGCTAGGAATTCGTCGAACGCTTGGCTCTTAAGCATCTCACGCGCCACTGCACGTCTTGTCTCTACGTCCAGGTCTTCGCGGTGGCTGCATTCCTCGAAATTCCGTGCGAACCACTCGCGTTCTTCCTCCGACTGCAATCGAAGAGATGAGTTTATTTCTTTTTTCTTTTTTATAGTGGTAGGTGGTGAGGAGCGAGAAATGGAAGAATTTAGAATTTATGAGAGGAGGAGAGGAAGGAAAAGGTTTATGAGGGATGACGGTGAAAAAGTGGGTTGGAATTGATTAGAGGGTATATAGAGTGGTAATGAAATTTTATGGGAAGTTTAGCGATGGATAATTTGAGAGTATTTTACAGTTGAATTGTAATGTTTCGTTGATATTATTTTAAATTTAAACATAATTTTATTATATTATTTGTTTTATAAAAACTGAAATTCATGATAGAAAAAGTGTTAAGGGGGAAAAAAGTAAGAGAAGAAAGCTATTTTGTTGAGTAATAGGAATATCACCATTATTTGTGAAATATTTTACTTTATCAATAAATCCTTTTCAGTCTTTTAATGAGGGCGACTTCTTCAATTTATTTTTTGCTTAATCCTTTCTCTGCCTCGAAAACATCGATATCGCCATTTTTTTAAATATTTTCATCACCGTGGGATAAAGTCAGAACATTTACACACTCTGGTGTTATTGAATCAATATCAATGTGGATTTTAAGAGCTTAGAGAGTGCAATCAAGCCTTTATCGATACTTAACAGATTATCTTTCCAATATATATCAATTATAATTTGATTGTTTACGAATCATTAATCAGTTTAACGATCAATCAATGTTAATCGATACAAAT